>CM062819.1:211098052-211300552 GCA_031772625.1 Pinus tabuliformis | reverse complement strand
TATTTTGTTATTTTTCTATTTTTTTTTTTTAATCTAGTTTGTTTTCATTTATTTATTTATTTTTTTCTTGTTTTTGTTAATTTTTTTTTTAATTTTTCTATTTTGATTTACTTAATTTTATATATATATTTTTTTAAATTATGTTTTTTTTTTCAATTTCTTTTATGTTTTATGAGATAATTTTTTTTCTTAACATTTTTTTTGGTCTTTTTTATGTATATTTTTATATGAGTTTCTTGAAGTAATCAACATTTAAAAAAATAAAAATAAAACAACTTAAAAATTTGTTAAGTAATCATAATTAAAAAAAATGGACATAATAAATTTTAAAGTGTGAAAAATAAGTCCTCTAAAAAAAAAAGGTATGCTATATAACACGTTGCATCAACACGTTTCAAAATCAACATAAAAATCATTAACATTTAAAAACAAATATTTATATTTCATACATAAGAATATTTAAATTGTAAAAAATATGCTCCAAAAAATAAGTATTGTATTCTGCATCACCACTTTTCAAAATCGGGTCATGTTTTTACTACCTCTATGAAATGGGTAATCGTATCGGTTATTTAAAGTGCCAAAAACTATGTTCTAAAAAAAATATGTGTGTTCTGCATCGCCCCTTTTCAAAATTGGGTCAATCTTTTGCTATCTCTACGAAATGGGTAACAGTATCAGTTCCCGTTTCAAAGTTTACATTGTTAACAATCCAAAATATGTGACAGTTATTTGGGAAATTTGGTGGACAAAGGACCCTATCAGATGGTTTCAAGGGATGGGAGGGAATTCTTCAGGGGGGGAATTGTGTTCTTGGAGATCGGGGGAGCTACCCACTATAGGTCCACCTTGCTCTCTGTATCGCAAGGTCGAAATTGAGAAAAAATTATAAAATTAAGGATGTTAATTATGCTAATGAGGAGGTTTTAGTCATAATCATTTGGAATCCTAGTTCGTAGTGGAAGGTACCAAGCATGGGGAGGCTTCTGGTGCTAGTTCGCATGGGTTTTTGTGGTGCAAGGGTTGCCTTCATGTTGACCAAGGAGAGATTATCATTTTCATTGGGTCAGATACAAGTTTCTTGTGTGTTCTTTCTCTCTGCTTGGTTTTCTTGGTTTGGGTCTCTGTGGTGGTATCCAAAGCATTATAGGGTTTGGATGGGGTATCCATTTAAGTTGGAAAATGTGTTAGCCTAGATCACACCCCTCTTCTCTTTTGTCAGTGGTCCTCATTGTTGAAATTTAGAAATATAGTACAATTTATTATCATGGGAATTACTTGTGACTAATATGTATTATTTTCTTAGGATTTACTTCTTTAGTTATGTCATCAAGAAATTACACATTAGAAAAAATATAGAGAAAATAGTTCACAAGAGGCAAGAGATAGTAGAAATTAGGCTCCAAACTAGGGAAAAACTCCATAAAGGGGAAAACCCAAAAATCCTTCTCTTAGAGAATCATATCAAAATGAGATATCTAAGACAAACAACAAGACCCAAAAATGCCACCAAAATATTAAGTCCAACCATCCTCTAAGTCACCTCCAAATTTGGTCAACTCTAGTCAAAATCAACAATGGTCAAATGGTAAAAATCCATCATCTCCCTGAAATTTAGATCATGTCCTAAAATTTCAAACCTGCAATAGTCACAGAAAAATCTGGTTCTTCTCCTTCTTCATCCTGTAAATAGTCTCCTTCTTCTTTCTCCTTTTCTCCACAAATTAGGTGTAGAATATATGTATGATGATCATGAGTGTGTGTCCTATCCCTTAAAGTGATTGAATTGTTCTCTATATATATTCGTCTAGGAGGTCGAATAAGTGGCTCTTAGAGGCCCAAGCTGACATGTTTTGAAGGAGGAATGACTTGATAACTTTGGTGGACTTTGACTAAATATATATATATATATATATATATATTTTTCTTTTATTACAAAAAGTCCAAATGGGACTAGACTCAAATACATTTTATTTGACTCACTTTTTTTTTACTCTCTTTGACTATTATAAGCATGAAGAACATGCTTTTACCAAAAAAAATAAAATAATGAATATGATAAATATGATAAAAATTGCATTTTACTACATTATGAAGACAAAAACTAGTTACATTTTTCAACACTCCTTATTAAGTAGGGAGTTATTCATAATGACACAACAAGATAGCAGGATACTCTCAATTTGAAATATTCATATAAGAAAGGATCCAAACTGATAAGCATCAATGATGATTTGCATCAGCATAGCCAACATTGTCAAAATAGCAAGGCCTTGACTAACAAGCTTTGTCTCTCCATTAGATGAGAGCATAATGCTGGGAGGCATAAATATGGAGACCATTGTCTCTCAGTGTTACACAGGAAAATGACCTCCTCATCAGCTCAAAGGAGAAGGGAAAGATAACTAAAAGACTAACCAAGTTCACAGGCCTATTTTTCTAGTTAACGCTCTCCAGGAACTAGCAACTTGCTTTATAAAGCTTCCTAGCCATGCATCAGGTGTGTTAGTCCCTAGGGAACTCTGTTTTTTTCCTCGGGAAGAGCGTTAGTCAACTTAAGTGAGTTTCTGGAGGTTAAAGGAGAAATTTGACCGAGAAATATCCCTATATTAACTCCTATGTCAGCGCATAAAAGCAAGGAAACATATAGATTCGACCTGTTTGAAGGAATTACTATTCCTAATGGAGTCTACAAACATGGAAAGAGTGCTAAAGCATGGAAACATCTCTACTTTTTTCCCAAAGGAACTCATGAACAATTTAGCAAATTGTTTCCTCTCATGATATATATTTGAGGCTAGGGCCATTGTGAATGTTGGGATCGGGTCCCCTGGGTAAGTTTTGGGGCAAAAGCCGAAGTTTTGATGTAAAAGGATGTAAAGTCTCTACGAATTATGGATGTGAAGCGCGTACTTAGTTAGAAGTCAAAAAGGTTTTTTACCCTCATTTATGTAAAGTTGAGTCAGTTTTTGAAGATCTAAATAGGTGTGTCTTAGAGAGTCTAAGAGATACATATGTCTTTGTCTATGGGTACAAAAGAAGGAATCTAGAGAGTTAGCGCAGGGAAGTAAGTCTTAGAGGGAGAAAAGGCTCTGTAGTTGAGTGCACAGAGGCCTAGAGTAGAGTCCGTAGCTGAATGCGCGGACCCCTGCAACTGACTGCACAGGGAAGTTTTGAGTCTATAAACTTTTACTGAAGATCAATAAAGAGGATTTTTGTAGAAATTCCCGTGTTTTATCTCCTTAGTTCTGTTATTTATGGCTACGATATATGTTGTGATGAATGATGTATTTATGAAATAATGATGTATTGATGTGTGAATTTATTGGATCCGTCTTATTAAATGAACACAATTAATGTTAAGTGATTACGAAAAGATCATAACACTTTCTGTTAATTTTATTGGGCACTTAGGTAGATCTGAGTAAATATTGATCTAAGGTCAATCTATGGTGTGTGTAAGTGGCTAACTCATCTGTTGAAGGTGCAAAAGTCAGTCATAGACCTTCATGGAGGTATAAAGGCCTATTGAAGGAAATTATAGTGTTGATCCCTAGAGGCTTAGAGATCTGTGTGGAGGCAGATCTAGGGAATCAAAAGACATCACACTGATCTCTAGATGTGGAAACTTGGTTCCAACATCCCCCCATACTACTTCGAGTGAGACTTCAGTCTACGCTATGTGGATTGATGTCGAAAGGGCCAGTAGTGTAGGGTTTTGTTTGGCGCAACTAACTCTGAACCTAGGTCAGGACCCCCTAAGATAACAAATGTTTCTATTATCGAGACTGGGATCTACATAAAGAGATGTGTGATGTCGAATCACTAGAATCTGACCAAGAAGGAAATTGAGAAGTGGTTGGATAAAATATCCATGAATTCACAGTGCAAGAAAATAGGAATCTACGCCTAACAAAAGAAAAGTGGTTGGATAGATATTTGTACACAAAAATACACAAAATTTTCTTCTGCACCTTCCGAATTGAACTATACTAGTGGATAGCTAAATCGATATGCGACCAAGGAAGGTGGATTCTTGATGATCCAATAGTGTGGATTATGGATCTAGTGCAGTCGTTTGAAGCATTTGAAGATAAGATCACGTGCAGTGCTGACCAATGACTTGATCAAGTTATAGGAGGATTTGTTACAGAGTTCCTGGTTGACACCTCAGTTAGTTACAATGAAGTAGAGCGACGCTTCTTCAAAAGACCATGAGGTAAGTATTTGGGATCTTTGAATACATGCATTAATATTCTCTTGTGTGAAAAATAGGTTATGCCATTTCCTTGACGTTCGGATCTAAGCGAAGTGGATGAAGCTTTAGAAATCAAGGAAAAGTAGGTCCTGAATATAGGTCGTTGATTGGACCTCCTTCAAGTGATGACGAAGGAGTGGTACAAGCCTCGCTGTGGAGCACTGTCTAGTTGATAAGACAGGGTTTTCCACAGATACATCATCCGTCCACACCACCTCCACCTTCACCTCCACAACATACACCTTTGCCCACACCACCACCACCACCACCATTCAATATGTTGAATACAATGAAGTTGCCAGTTTTCAAGGGCCTAGGAAGTGAGGATGCAGATCAATTTTTGTTTGTTACAAATGTTGTGTGGACAACACAAAAAATTACAGATGATAATATAAAGAAGGCGCAGTTGGTTACCACTCTGCAGGATCATGCAATGACATGGTACATTAAGTACTGCACCAATAATCCATTGGCATCATTAGCAGACACTCAGGCCGCTTTGAACAAAGAATTTGGTAAGCCTAAGTCTGACTCACAATCAGTAATTGGATTCAAGGAAATCACGATGAGGGCTAGTGAAATGCCCTAGGAGTTAGACCAAAGATTGAAGTGTGTGATCTGTGAAGCTAATATGCATCTCACAGATAGTTAGCACCGCGAGTGGATTATAGCCTCCTTCTTGCCTCACCTAAGGATTTCTTTATCGCAACAAAATATAGGAACTCAAGTGGAATCTCTATAAATTGCGATGAGATTGCATGAAACACCTATTTAGGGCCCATCTTTGGGAGTCCAAAAATATCACTCACAGTTGCAAAACCTCTGTTTGGAGTTACAAAGCATGAAGAAAGAAAAGGAGGACAGGTCAGAGGTGTGTGAGGAAGTATGATGCCTCAAGTGTAAGAGTTAGGGGCATGATAAATATCATTTCCTTGTCTTCACAAATTATATCACAAGGGTGGACCAATGCCCCTGAGGCAAGAAACTCCAACAGGACCAAGTACGGGGCATGCGCCATGGTGTGCTATTTGTTAGGTGGCTGGAAAGCATGTAACAGATAACTGTCATTTGCTGCAAAAGTTTGTACAAACACCGCAATAGTTGTTCTGCGATTTTGCAATCAGTGGGCCATGATGAGTGCCACTATCGTAGCTAAAAATTAATGATGGAGAGGACGCATATGTATCGCGTGCAACAAGAAACTCAACCTCCAGATGAAGGTGTTGGGGGAGCGCGCGGAGGATATTAGGGCGCAGATGAGGCTGAGGAGGAGGAGGACCTGGTAGAGACCCTGGATAGGTCATTTGCTACAATTGGGGGAGGCCAAAAGACTACGTGCGGGAGTGTACAAATCAAACACGCCTGTGATGTCAATACTGCAATCAATTTGACCACACAATAGAAGAATGTCCTACGTTGATAGACAAGATGCAGGAGAAGAAGGCACAGCCTCAATACCCTACCCAGAACTTGTAGATGATGAGGGTTCAGCCTCACGAGGAAGATCCAATTGTGAATATCATTCTGAGAAGTGGAATAATGAATTTTGATGATAAAGGAAAACAACTTGAGGAAAGTGGGTGGGTCCGCAAGGTCCCAGAGAAGGAGATTGGTTTTGATCTGGAATAGGCAAAGGAAACATTTATGGAGGTGAAGAAAATCTTCATTGAGGCCTCTACCTTAGGAAGTCAAGACAAACTTCCAGAAACCGGTGTGCCTACAGAGGTTGACCCCTCTGTGCTTACTACCTTCTTGGAGACTTGTATGAAATTGTTGTGCGATAGAAAGGTTGTGAAAGGGCTACAAGAATTGATAAACAAGTGTGCTGGTAAGGAAAATTCTCCTGAGGGACACCACATAGTCTGAAATATTGGTAAACATAAGGCAAGAACAGGGCACGAGATGAGGCTCATCGCACAAATAAGAGGCTATGAGATGGACTTGGTTATTTTGGATTTGGGATATGATGCTAATGTTTTGCCTAAATAGACATCGCATAGAATGGGGAGACCTATGCCACCGTGGTCTCCCATTTAGTTGAGGATGGAAAACCAACAGAATATTATCCGTATGGGACATCTGCATGGATTTACCATATATATTGAAGGTGCGAGCGCGCTTGCTGATTTTGAAGTAATAGAAATTGTTGATGACAAAAATCTATACCCCATGCTCCTTGGAATTGACTGGGCTATTGATATGAATGGGGTAATCAATTTGAAGAAGTCAACAATTTCGTTTTAAAGGAAATCACACCGTGTTGTAGTACCATTGGACCCTACAGAAGGACTGCGCTATACTGAACTGGCCCGCGACTGTGAGGAAAGTGATGATGATTTGGATAAAATCTACAAAATTACGGTGCGAGACCAAGATTGGGTTAATCCAATGGTTGATGGACAGATTGCATGGTACTACAAAAGCTCCTGTACCTTGAATTCAGATGAAGAGTTGGAGCACTAGCAGAATAGGTTGCATGAAGTGTCTACACTGTGCTAAATATGATGACTAAATCGATGCGTTGTGTGTCATCGTAGGTAAGAAATTTAGGTTATTATGATGGTTTAATTGATGTAGATAAGTTTTTGGATGCTTTTTAAAGAGAGGTCCTGGAGGATCATCTCTTTCAAGCGCTGGATTGGCACTGCGCGCTACACCCGCTCGATGGTGGGGTATGCACAAGGACAACTTTGATGAATGGTGTGATTACAGAAGGATGATGAGGATGTGACTTTTTCATCCTAAAGTGCGATTAACTGAGAAATATGATGGGACAAATCATCCATGTGATCATCTGGAAAAATGGACTAAAGTTTATGGAACGGAGCCACAGCCAGAATGGGTGCATTTATTCTATCACACTTTGGATATAATACCTATGAATTGGTACCTAGAAACAGAGCTCCACCATGGCATCGCGGAGTTGGATATATTAAGGGAAGGATTCTTAATGACCTTCAGTTTTGACGATGGTTTCGAAGGCACTGATGAAGCTTTGTAGGAGGTTAAGGCAACGATCTTCAGAATCCTGCAGGATCCTTTGGAATTGGTTCAACCAAATTGGAGCACCCAGCTGCGCCATGCACTGGAATGCTATAATATGATTGCTGAAGGGGAGGATGAGGATCCAAGAAATATCAATATCCCAGAGGCGGAAGGCCACCATGAGGTTGAAGGTTTGCAGATAGAGAACCAGGACATCACCACACCATTGAAGACTAGGCAAGTGAACATTGGTACTGAAGCAGGGCCAAAATTTGTGAAGATCGGGGATTATTGGAATGATTCCACGGTAGTGAAAGTTGTCGAGTTCCTCCACGAATATCAGGATTTGTTTCCTACACATTTTTCAGACCTGAAAGGCATCATAGGTGACTTGGGCGTGATGAAGATTACCCTGAAGCCGGACGTGAAGCCTATTAAGCAGAGGCCATATCGCCTTAACCCCAAATACAAGGAAAAGGTCCACTTGGAATTGGACAAGATGCTTGAGGCGAGCATTATTGAACTAGTGGAGGAATCTGATTAGGTGAGTGTTGGCTTGATGGGCCCTGACCCAGGTTCAGCGATAGTCAACCAAGAAAATCCCTACAATACTAGCCCTTTCAACATCAATCTGTGGAGTATGGACTGAAGTATCACCTCAAACAGTATGGGCTAATGAAGGAACCAAGTTTCCACACCCTGAGATGGTTGTGATGTTGGTTTTATATGTTAAGTCTACCTCCGCACAGATCGATAAGCCTTTAGGTCTTATCGATCTACTTCTCTCTTAGTCTTTTAGAACCTCTATGAAGGTCTGCGATTGTCCTTTGCATAACCCTAACAATAAGTCTTGCACTTACGCATGCCTCTGTAACTACTTTGTTATATAGTTCTCTAAATTATCTTAAGTCTTTGCGAATTCTATCATGCAATTAAGATTATCTCCGCATAAACATATATCTCTACTTACGTTCATATAACATAGGAGAACATATAGATTCACACATCAATTTAGCAATAAAACATAAACCCAGTGCTTAACATAACATAACTGCATGCAATTGACATAAGTAAAATACACAGTAATTTCAGAATACTCTTCTTTATTGATGATCCAGATTTTCAATACAGACTCTAACTACCCTGCGCACACAACTGCAGGGGTATGCGCACTCAGCTGCAGACTTCTACCCTAGGTCTCTACGCACTCAGCTACAGAGCCTCTTTCCTACGCTAAGACTCTCACTCTGAGCTCCTTACAGACTCATCAATGACTCTCTCTCCATAAACTCTACCTACCTAAAAATTGACTTAGACTCCTCTAAGACCTCCTTTTTAAATAATCCATGGTCCGTGGACCAAGGGTGGATCTCATCAAGCCAACACAACCTATCCAAAGTAAGGGAGGAAACCCTTTTTGAATCTTGATATCTTCACGCTCCGTGGTCACAAAATGTGGAGACTTTACATTTCTTTATACAAAATTCGGGCTTTCTGCCCAAACACTTGGGTTTTTAACCCCAAAATTGACCCCAGGGGGCCCATTCCCAATAGGCCCCCAACCAAAACATGGTGACTCACCCTCAAGTCACTTGGCCGACGCGGAGATCTTGTCACGAAGACCTCCCAGCTCTACTTGGACTATTGTAACTTTTGCAGTGCACAGTGTTGCCGCCTGCGTCATCTCCTCAACCAACTGCTCTGTTGTTGGTGCTGTATTATCTGACTATATCTTCTGCTGATTGCCTATAGACTAGCCAGCTTTCCTTCTATGGTGGCGGTGAGCGCATAGGCTTCATCAAGCCAAGGCCCGATTCTGGCCTTGAGGGTGCTCTCCTTGCGTTGTGCTGCATCCACCTACTCCTTTAGTATCTTTGCCTGCTGTAGTTTTGCTAGCCTCTGTGTAAGGGCGACGGTGCGCACAACCACTTTGACTTCATCATATCGTTGCTGCAGCTCTCGGGGATCCATTTCCAACCTTTGCAAGGTGGGATCCTCCTGCAAATTGGTAACCACTTCGAGGGCCTGCTTGAAGAGTACAATGCACTACTTTACTGCGTTGTTCACCACTACCACAACGTCTTTCACAGCTATCTCATACTGCTCTCTGACTTCTGGCAAGGTTGAAGGTTGGGCCTTCAACTGCAGTTCTGCAATATTGAGGTTAAGGTCAAACTGAACCTTCGCCAACTCTGTTCTGATGTCACATACTCCAACAACGAGCTTCCAAATATGCACATCTACTAGCTTATCATCGAGAATGAACTGCTTTAGGATAGAGTTGAATGCCTCAGCCACCACCTTGTTCGTGCACTCATTTTTATCTGTGATGGATTTGATGAGATTAATAAAAAAATCTCTATGTACCGTCATTTGAGTGTTTTTGACTATCTACTCACTGATTACCTATAACACATGCTGTTCACGGGCCCGAAGTTCCGTGATCACGCCATCCTGCAAATTGTGAAGTACCTCACTGGGAAGCGCGGCCAAATTGAGCCCAACTCCTTTGAGGGCATTGATAGTGGGCCTGTCAGCTTCAGTCTCTATGGTTAGCGCACACTCCAGCAGCATTATTTCCTGGGGATCCAATGTGTGCGTCATCCTTGCTGCTTTCGATGTGCCGGGTGCCAAACTGGTTGATGCTACGCTGCTTCGTCCCACACTGGTTTGGACCTGCGACGCCCGGATCTACAGCTCAAGTAGACCCATCTGAGGGGCCCCCAAGGCCTGCTTCTGTTGTAGCTCGAACTGCTGCAGTAGTTCCATGGTGGCATCTCTGACCATATCACTGATATCATTTAAATCACCTTCTATTAAGGTGATCAGATCAAGAGAAGTCTTGCTGGCCTTAGACTTCTTTCATGGCCCTACCTTCTCTAGATCTCTGTTACGCTTAATGCGGAACGGAGTGGTCTCTAGGTCTGCTCCTCCCTGGTCCTACTGCTGGTCCTCCTCCTCTATCTCTAGAGAAGGTGACTTCTGACTCCTATTAGAGTCATGCTCCTCTTCTTCCATCTATTCTCCCGTCTGCTTCATGGTGGTGCACTCTACCTTGGCCTTGTCCTCAGCCTCCTTTTTTCTCTTTGCGGCCAACTGCTCCATCTTCAACTTGGCCTATTCCTTTTTCTGCTAGGTTGCGGTCTTGCTAGACCCAGCTGTCAAGTCTGAGGCAGTGTTCCATTCTGTCGGCCAATGGTCGATGACCTCTATAATTGCGTTGTCTATGGCCAGGTATGGCAGGTCATACAATTTCTTCTCAAATTCCTTTTGCGCATGTATTGAGACCTAGTGGAAGTCGGCCTTGAACTCCACATACTCCTGCGGGTTCTCAAACACAGTTGGAGACAACTACAGTTTGCAGTTGATGGCCATATGGATGCTCATCTGCATCAAGATCCAAAAGATCTTGTTTTCCTTGACCCTTTAAGGGTCCTTCATAGCCCATAGCGAAGAAAATTTTGCTACTTCTGGTAGGTCAGGTGTGACTGGAGGAAACTGGCTATCCTCTTACAACTCCTACGTGACCAACACTATGGACAGCAATAGCCAAGCATAGTGGAATGTTTTGCTATGATCCTGCTCCTCTCTGTAGTTTGTGAGGAACTCCCCACAAAGGTAGTGTGCCCAGTTAAACTATACACCCTCTGCGCACTGGGCCGCTAAGGCTACTATTGGTGCCGACTCTTCATCTGCATTACACTTTCGCATAATCTTTCCTACCAAGATTTGCATTGTTACTTTGACTACGGGGTCAGCTATACTTGTGATGGCGTAGCCGTGCAGCTTCTTAGTGAGTTTGAACTTGTCCCTCATGTCTTCAGCAAGGTCATGCTCGCTTGTCTTACTGCCAAACTCCATGGACAGACTTTCTCCCGAGTGTGGCAGCCGAGTGATCCTATGGATTAGCATGTCAGTGATGGTTATCGACTCTTCTAGCCACAGACACCCATCGTGAACTAATCACAGTAGCTACTTGATCACTACCATGGTTGTGGGTGTACGGTTGTAATGTCGCACCCACAACATATCTAACATACCCACCTTATCCACCCCTTTCACCCACTTTCTTGGCTCCAGCATGGTCACACCAGAGTCTTTGTAGAAGACATGATGCATGAGTTGGTCCATCACTAAATGAGGAAAACCTTCTACATCAGCCAAATCCCAGTCCTCCAATTTTAAAAGGTGGATGCGTCCCAGGTGCGGACCTTCAAAGAAAATTTGGTTCGGTAGTAAGGGTGTGTGCAGTGTAACCTTACTTTCATCAATATCCTTCAGAACCTTCATCTTGCCTCTGTGCAGAGGAAAATACTCAGGTAGTTTAGAAATGGGGTCAGACCCCTCCACATCAATGTCCTCTGCCCCCTTCATATCAACATTGTCCACGCCCACATGGAGTTCTTCAACCTTGGCTTTAGGCTTTAGGTCAATCACATTACCCATTTCCTGCGCAGTGGGCTTTCTTGTCTGTGGGTGCTTTCTGGGTGATGCATGCACCAGATGTTGCGCTTTATGCTTGTCCTACTTTGACTTTGGAACCTCCTTGATTGGCATAGGCCTCGTCGTGGGTGTCCTTGGGGATTTAGGCACTTTTATCGGTACTTCTACACTTCCAACCTCTTGGGTAGCTCCCTCAACTGCCATTACTACCTACGGGGCAGTTCCTTCGGCTGCCATTGCTTCTCCTGCACTCATGGTTTCTGCGAGCACCGAAATTATGCTAGACAACAACACCTATGTCTCTGTTGGAAACTTCTCAAATATTGAAATTGCTATCATGGCTTCAAATATCTCAGGGTTCATATGCACCTGAGAGCTTAATACCTCAATTCTCAAAATGCCAAGTATTTTTCAGTGGGTAGCCATCCGTAATTTATAGGCATCTTCAAATTCAAATCAGGCCATTCCCCCCATAACCCACTCATAAATGCTAGATTGGCGGCATATTTTCACAGATCTTGCCCTTAAATTATAACTTAAATGCCACACCCCCGCTCCATTTGGTCATTTTCCGACTGTCAAGTCATGAATAGTGACCATAACGATCACTTTCCGACTTCCCTGCATGGTCCCTTCTTGGATAGCACAGTTCCCTGCACGTGTCTATTGATACTATGACATTCCTTCATTCCACGTAGTTCCCCAATCGTGTAGCTCCCCAACCCGGGCAATGTAGTTTATAGTCCTGCACCTCCTTTCAGCTTCCTAGAGCACTAAGACTATGCTTCCATCATCTACTCATCTAGTTGGATCGATGGTGTATGGCTTCAATCAGCTACCATTCACCCGTCCTAGGAATATATCTCCTTTCAATTTTACCAATTGAACTACTCCACCATCGATAATCTCCTTGATGACATAGGGCCCCAGTCAATGCATCCTAAATTTCCCTAGAAATTTATTAAACTTGTTGTCATATAACAAAACTAGATCATTTACCTTGAACGCGTGTAGTTTGATGTGCCGAGCATGCCATGCCTTTTCACGCTCCTTTTGAACTTGTTGATGGAATCCAGCTAGAAATCTATTTTCTTCAAGCTCTATTAGCTCCACGAGCCTCTCCTCCAGAGCTCCACGGTCCGCCATTCCCATGAACGTCGTTATGTGCAGACTAGGTATAATGTACTCCATCAACATCACAACTTCCATGCCATAAACCAGTCTGAATGGCGTTTGTCCAGTTAACTTCTTACAAGTCGTTCTATAAGCCCATAGCACCGCAGGTACACGAACATCCCAGTCGTTCCTTTGAGAATTGCAAACCTTCGTGAGCGCACTCTCCAATATTTTACTAGACGATTCCACTGTCCCATTAGCTTGTGGATTATAGGGTGTGCTCTTCTGATGGTACACCTAAAACTCCTCTGTCATGGTGCTGATCGTCTCATTGAGAAAGTCTATACCGTGATTGTTATCACCTGGATTTAAACTCAGGCTGAAGGAAGGAAATGATAGGGTAACCACAAACCACGTTTAGCCAAGTAGTTAACCCTACTAGGCCAGGAGTTGGCTCTCTCTTTAATGATCTCAGCCAAATTAACTGGATCTAGAAACTGATATTAGGCTAGGTATAGTAGCACAAGGTTTGATTTGATTTTGAAGGTTTTTGCTGGATCAAGAGGAGCCAAACAGTTAGGGCAATGAAATTAGGTCAAAATTGCAGGGTTTTCAATGGGGAAAGGTAGGCACAAGGCTCATCACTCTAGGGTTTGATGGGTGAGGTGACTCAAGATAGGTGAGGAGCTAGAAAGAGCATGTAAGAAACATGGATTCTTCCTAAACTAAAGAAAACATGGACTGTGAATATTTTCCCAAAGCAGAGCATAAAATTTATGGGTTTTTCTTATCAACTTGAAAACATCCACTTAAAAGCCATGAAATGATTGATAAAGTACCAAAAAACATTTTAACATATGATCACAATAGGGAAAACTGAACTGAACATCATACCACATGGATCCCAAAGAAATAGCTGCAACTTTTGACTAATCTCCTATTGAACACTGATACAAAATGATGTCTACTCAAAGCATAAGCATCCAACTGAGTCCAACCCTTTACAATGAGAAATAATGAGAAGATATAGACACCAATTCAACCTCCCCCATCATTAGGTGTTGAATCCCTAAGATGAGGAACTAATCCATCAAAAACTGAACAAAAAACTAGAATCTAGGTAACCCTAACAACTTGCCTCTAAAAGGGAGGGAACTGATTCATTTGTCCTCAAGATAACCTTTGATCTAATGAATATACCCTCTAGTAACTAATATCCATCTTATTTACATGCCTAGTTACCATTTACATCAGTAAAAAAATCATCCATGAGAGAAAACCCAAAAATTACAGTCATGGCACAGTAAAGTGAAAATTCAACATAAAATTGCCCTATGCGCAGTGCCCAAGCTCTATGCGCGACACTTTTTGCAGGACCATTTTGGAGGTCTTCCTCGTGACCAAATTGAGCTCATGATAGCTCATTGGAAAGAATGTCCTACAAAATTTCCAAATATTCCTTTAGTTTCCCATTTGGAGTTGATTTGATACCTCAAAAAGTGATTATTCCAAGACTGCTTCTATGCGCAGTGCCATGGTCAAAAAGAGGGAAAAAAGGTCATTTTTTGGGTGTTGTTTGACCTTTTGGTTGACTAATTTTTCCCCAAAAGCTTAGAAAATGCATAGGGTCCATGTACTCATCATTTGAATCCAAAAATGCTAACCATTTCCTGATTGGATGCCCCTAGGAAAAGCATAGCGCGAGTGGCGCTACGCATAGAGCCAATTTTTCTGAGTAAAAAATTGCAAAATTATTCAAAAAGGAAAAAATTCTCAAAACTTACTCAAAATTTTTGGATAACACCACCATCAAGTATCTGGGTTGGCCAAGGAAGCTTTAGCAAGCAACCTAAGCCTATCACCCTCCTTTTTTCCTTTGAGTGGTTGTTTTAGCCTTGTCTTCAGTTGCTTGACTCTTATGTTACAAATCTTGTTCCGGGTCCTGTAATGGCAAGCCATCTGCCTAATGATTTGATTGTCCCTACTGGCCCTTTGTAGTAGCTTCTCCAAATGAAAATTGACCCTGTCAAGCCATGTTTCTCTATCCTCCTCAATCTCCTTTTGAAGCATTTCTTTTGTAGTCAAGGTCGTTGGGGTTTCTTCCTCTTGCATTTCTGATTTGCCTTTGTCACATTGCCTCTTTTCTTTGAGAAGTTCTAGCTCCATGAGGACTTTTTTATCACTTAGCTACTTATTCTCTTGCTCAAGGTATGAAATGACATACTTAGCTCTCATCAAGTTGTCCATCAGTGCTTGGATCTGTGCATATTTTCCCCTTATGGTTATATTTTCATTTTTTGCCTCATCTTGAGCCTCCAAGTCGACTATCTCAATGCCATGATGAATGTGTGGTTGTTCTAGTTCATCATGTTCCATCAAATCAAATTACCTTTCCTATTTGTCATTGAGGCTTTCCTCCAGCATATTTTCTTTCCCTTTATGCACCTGCTGCACCTGTTGTGTTGGTGAATAAGGAAAAGCCCCTTCCACAGTTTGTGGAGAAAACATTTGCCTATGAGCTGATGAAGATGACAAGGCCCCTTCCACATCAGGTAGAGTAAACACTTGCCTATCCACTGCAAACAATTTTCTAGGCCCTCTTTGATATGTTTTGTAGGTTTTCGGCTTCTCAACAACTTTAGTCTCTTTATCCTTCTTACTTTTCTTTACTTTGGCACTGCTGGAAGGCCATTCTGCTTCTTGAGGCACCGGTGGAGGAATCTGAGGACCATTGAAGATGTCATTGGAAATAAATGTATCCAAGGAAATGTTGAGGAGGTTGAGATGATGTAGCACAATCATCTTAGTCAAGGAATAGTGATAAATACTATTCATCTGCAGAGGGTATGGCTTTTTCTGTACAATGTAGGCCATATTCTCAATGTTACTGAATAAGAAGTACAAGATGTTCATCATTTTCACTCTTATGAAGTGCATAAATAGCCTAATATGATAGGTGTACAATCTGGAATATCTGCCCTCACATGTAAAATACTTCATAATGATCCTCATCATAGGGGCATACTTTTCGTGAAGGAACCTGAAAGGAAAGGTCCTCTTCTTTTTATTCCTGTACCTGGATTTGATGTATGGCTCATAGTAGTGCTCATCAAAATCTTGTGCTTTATGCCATTTTTCCCCCACATTCAAAATCTTTGTAGCATCAGCAATGATGGAGGAGGAAATTGTAAATGTTACCCCGACAAGAGTTACCTTGTTATCACAGAGATTGGCTACAAAGAGCCTGGTCATCTCAGGATGATGTTGAACTCTTTGTACCTGCTCACAAAACTCATAACACCCTAGATGGCTGAAACAAGAGATAGTCATATGAGAAGATTGTAACTCTCTGATGTTTGATGGTTCCTCTATGATAATTCTACCTCCCTTATGTGGTTTTCTTTGATGTTGAGGTTCATCTTCCATGCTTTCACTGCCACTATTTTCCTCCTCATAATCTTTATCCTCTTTATCCATTTTTTTTTAATTTGAAGCTTTAGAAACCCTAGAGAAGGTAATTGAGAAGTGAGTTATGGTGAATAGGGATAGGGGAAGGGGAGAGGATTTTATGCGATGTAGGATGAGATATGTATGATGTGAGAGTGAGAAGGAGGGCATCTTTTAGTAGGGACTATTTAGTAAGTAGGGGTTTAGGGATTTTGTTTGAGGGATTAGGGTATAGGGGATAGGTGTAAGGATTTTGTTTGGGGGATTAGGGTATAGGGGATAGGTGTAATTGACAGTAGGAAATAGGGAATAGGGGTGATATTTAGGGATATGACAACAAAATGTGGGAATGAGGGATGTGACAACAAGATGTGGGAATAATGGATATGGTAAGCAGGGAAGGTTTTTAGACAACCTAGAGTTTCAAAATTTGAATAGCAAACAAAATTCAAAATCGTGAAATGAGTGTTGGGAGGATGGTTTAAGGAGTGTACTTACTTTCTTAGAGGCTCTAGGTAGCAAAAGAGTGATTTAGATGGTTGTTAGGGTAGTCTTCGAGTTTGTTGGCCCTATGCGCAATGCATTGTACATGTGCACAGCATTTTGGTTTTATGCATAGTGCCATGAAAAAATACACTGGCACACAGGCTCTATTTGCAGCGCTCTGGTTGTATGAACAATGCTCCCTGCTCTATGCGCATCACCTCCACAATTCTACACTATGCACAACGCTCTTTGCTCAATGCGCAGCGCCCATGGTTTTCGTAGCGACCAATTCGCTTTAACTCCCTTCTCTCCTTCAACTCTCTTCTCTCTCTTTGTCAAATGAGTATGATGAATTTTGAAAAATGATTTTGAAATCTTATATAGAGGGTGATTTTGATTTTTCCTTAGAAAAAACCCACTTTATAATGTTTTTGAAACTTTTACTTTGTCTTCAAATCTCTGTTTAATGATTTTCTTTCTTTGTCTCTTTTCAGGTGGATGATGCTTTGATTGAACCGATTTATTCAATGTCTTCATTTCTTGCAGTGAGGAGAAATGCTTGGACAGCTTATGGGAACACTTATTACATGAAATGACTTGAATTACATAAAAAAATATGAATCAACTAAAATTCTATGTTTTCATCTCAAAAACATGTTTTTGAGATGAAAATTACATCAGTGAAATAATATCATTGTATAATAACCATGACTTACTACCAATCACTCTTTGTTTATTGGTCTTCCTCATACCTTTGCTACCCTTTATTTACACTGAAGCTATGATTTTGACCTTGGAAATGAACCCTAAGGCCTAATGGAAACATGACTTCCTTGACTCTGAAAATAGCATAACTGAAACCATAACTGAATGCAACATGGAGATGGGTCAGCAAATGTACCTCATGAGAGAAAATTTGATTTTCTGAGAAGAAGACAAATTGCAGTGGACCATTTTGGCATGACCTAGTGGAATGATAAAAAATTCAGTATGAGACACCTAAAATGAAAATGCAAAGAGAAGATTTGATCCCTGATGGAAGTATGCATATACTGACACTAACAACGATCACTCATTAAGTTTTTTGGAAAACCGAACCTTGATAGTACGTATTGAAAGATAAATTTTGCTGTTGTCATGCTTGTATAGTCTTTCACAGGTTGTGCCTCCACCCATCTAGCTAAATATTCAGTCGTGGTGATGATGTATCGCGCACCTGTCTTCTTCCTTGGAGGTTGAATTGGTCCTACAAAGTAAATCGCCCACTTCTCAAAGGGTTGTAGTGATACTTGCAGATTCAGTGAAAGCTCATCCTTGCGTGAGGGTCTGCCCATCCTTTGGCAAGTGTCGCATGCCCAACAATATGCTTTTGAATCCTTATGCAAGGTTGGCCACCATAACCCAACGCGTAGAATCTTCTAAATTGTTGCTTTTCCTGCATAATGATGTCCTGTGGCTCCGTCATGAGCCTAAGCGAGGATGCTGTTTCGTTCAAACTCTGGCACATAACATTGCAATATTTCATCTAACCCCATTTTGTACAAGTGACCTACAATGACAGAAAAGTTTGCCATGCGCACCACCAGTTCCTTCTTCTGTTGGCTTGTATATCCTTCCGGAGCCTTACCTATCATTAGGAAGTGTATAATATCTTCAAAGTGACTGTCAACAATGCACATTGCAAAGATCTACGTGTTAGGTAGTCCCTCCAAATTAGTAGGTTCCTCTCCCGTTTTGAGGCGCGACAGATGATCCGGTCCAACATTCAAACGTCCTGGTTTCACAATAACTTCAAAATAATACCCTTGGAACAAAAACAGCCACCTACATATCTTTCCCCCCAACACAGGCTTGTTAACAAGGTATTTCAATGCAGAATGGTCCATATACATCTTAAAGCGTCCACCCAACAAATAGTGCCTAAAGTTCTAGAGCGCATACACCATAGCTAAGCCTTCATGCTCTAAGGTGGGATAAGTTTTCTTTGCTTTGGACAACTTCTTACTTGCAAACACTATAGGATAATCCAAGTCTCCTTCACCGACCTATGTCAGTACTACTCCCAGCGCAATACATGGCGCGTCCACATGCACATGAAATTCCTTCTTCCAATATAGGAAGACTAGGATTGGCATGGTGACCATCTTCTCCTTCATCACATCTAAGCTCCTCTGGCATTCTTCATTCCAACAGAATGTAACATCCTTTTTTATCAATTTTTCCATTCGCACGGTAATTTTGGCATAGCTCTTAATGAATTTCCTATAGTATCCTGTATTCCCCAGTTTTGCACGCAGCTATTTCATGCTCTTTGGCGCCTCCAAGTTGATTATGACCGTGATCTTAGCTGGGTCTACCATCAAGCCTTGTCTACGTACCACATGGCCCAGCAAGATCCCAAAGGGATGCAAAACAAAAATTTCTTCAGATTGAGCGTGATCTGGTATCTCTAACATGTATCTAGCATCAAATGCAAACTTGCCACATGGCGCTTCACTAGTCCGAACACTGTCTAATCATCGAAGTATACTTCTGGAAATTTATGAATAAAATCCTTGAACACCGCGATGACTACGCGTGGAAATATTGTTGACACATTCTTCAACCCAAAAGGCATCACCATATACTGGAAGCATCCCCATTTAGTCGTGAAGGTCATCTTACTTTTATCATCCAACGCGATCTTAATTTGATGGTTCCTAGAGAACCCATGAGTGAAAAAATATGCTTCTTGGCTGCCAATATTATCCAGTACCTCATCAGTGAATGGGGTTGGTAAGGGATCATGCACGCAGGCATCATTCAACTTCCTGAGATCTACACATATCCTCATTTCTTCCTTCTGCTTCTTTTCCTAAACCACTATTGGGCTTACCCAATCAGATTCTTCCACCGGTTCAATGATACCCGCCATGAGCATCTTATCTAACTCAATGCAGACCCTTTCATTATACTTCGGATTGAGGCGGTAAGGTCTTTGTTTCATAGGTTTTACGTCTGGTTTTAGGGTGATCTTCATGACACCCAGGTCTCCTATTATTCCTTTTAGATCGAAAAACTTCATGGGGAACAAGTCCTGATATTTGTGGAGAAGTTTGATGACCTTATCTACTGTCGCGTCGTCCCAATAATCCCCAATATTTGCAAACTTCAGTTCTACCTCTGTGCCAATGTTCACCTGGATGGTCTTGAGTGGCTCACTTCTGTCTGGGTTCTCTAGCTGTGGTCCTTCAACTCCGCAGTGACCTTCAGTCTATGGGATATTAATCTTTCTCGGGTCTTCATCTTCTTCTTCCGTTATTACATTGTAACACCCCATCACGTGGCTCAGTTGGGTAGTCCAATTAGGTTGAATCAAGTCTAGAGGATCCTGTGGTATCCTAAATATGGTTGTCTCCACCTCCTGCAATGCTTCATCGATTGATTCAAATCCATCCTCAAAACTGAACTTCATCCAAAATCCTTGGCGCAAAACATCCCATTATTCAGTGCCATGAGGGAGTTCTGTCTCTAAGTACCAATCATTGGTATAACATCCAAGGTATGAAAAAATAGATGGACCCACTCTGGCTGAGGCTTTTCTCCATAAACTTTAGTCCATTTGGCCAAATGATCGCGCGGATCATTCCTCCCATCACACTTTTCTGCTAATCATACCTTCGAGTGGCCAAAGCATATCCTCATCATCATTCTATATTCGTGCCAATCCTCAAAACTGCCCTTGTGTATACCCCACCATCTGGCGGGTGTAGCACGTAGCGTCTAATCTAATGCCTAGAAGTGATGCTTCTTAGGTAGTTCCCTTTCGAATGAATCCAACAAGCGATCAACGTGAGTTAACCCATCATAGTGAGGCAGATTTCTTACCTCTGATGATATGCAGTGCAATGACTTGGTCATCATATTACAGCACAACGTAGATACTTCATGCAGCCGGTTCTGCAAGTGCTCTAGTTCTTCATCCGAATCTGATATGCAAGAGCTCTTGCAGTCCCATGCAATACGTCCATCTGCTGTCAGATTCACCCATTCCTATTCTCGCACAATTATCTTGTAAATATGATCCAAATCATCATCACTTTCATAATTGTGGACTGGTTCTATATAGTGTGGTCCTTCTGCAAGATCCAGTGGCACCACTACATGGAGCAATTTCTTCTCAAATATCATCTTTCACTTCTTCAAGTTGATTACCCCATTCATGTCAGTGGCCCAATTGATCCCAAGGAACGCGGGGTAAGGATTGCTATCATCCAAAATCTCTATTACTTCAAAATCCCCCAGTGCACTCATGCCTTCGGTGTCAGTTGTTACCCCCTGCAACCTTCCAATTGGGATGATTTTCTGTTGATTTGCCATCCTTAACTATATTGGAGACAACAGGAGCGCAAGTCTCCCCATTCTTTCCCATTTTTGTTTCGGCAAAACATTCGCGTCAGACCCCAGATCCAAGATAACCTGGTCCATTTCATATTCCCCTATCTACGTGATGAGTCTCATCTCACGTCCATTTCTTGCCTTATGATTACCAAGCTTTCTGACTACACGCAGTTTTCTAGTAGTGTTGTACTTGTGAGCACACCAATTGATCAATTATTACAGTCCCTTCACAACCTTTCTATCAGAGAGCAGTTTCATATAGGTCTCAAAGAATGTGGTAATCATGGATGTGTCCATTTCTTCAACTGGTTTCTCCTAACTTCCTGAGGTAGAGGCCTCAGTGAAACTTTTCCTCGCTTCCATAAATGTTTCTTTTGCATGTTCCATATCAAACCCGGTCTCCTTTTCTAGTGCTCTCTGAACCCACTCACCCTCTATTGGCTGCTTCCCCTTATCCTCACCAGTTGTCATTCCACTCCATAGCATAATGTTTACCTTAGGGTCTTCCTCGTGAGGCTCAGACCTCATCATCTACAGGTTCTGAGTCGGCTATGGAGGCTGCGTCCCCTTTTCATGAATCTTAGCCAAAAATATGGGAAATCCTCAGTCGCATGGTCAAACTGAGTACAATAACGACATGACAGTCGTGTCAGATTCGGGCAATATCTCGACTAGTGTCTTGCTCCTCCATAATTGTAACAAATAAGTTGCCCTCGGCCTCTACTAGGCCCTCCTCCACCTCGGCCTTGGTTGCACCCCTGATACTCACCTCGCGCTCCTCCAGCACCTTGGTCCAGAGGCTGCATTTTTTCCTGCACCATGTATGCAAGTCTCCTATCCATCATTAATTCGTAACTATAGAAATTGCACACGTCATGACCTACTGATTAACATAAATTATAGAAGAGTTGTTGTGGTGTCTGTATGAATTTCTGCAGCAAATGGCAATTGTCAGTCACATGTTTCCCAGCTACCTAGAATATAGAACACCATAGCACAGGCCCTGTACTTGGCCTTGCTGCAGCCTCCGTCCTTAGAGGAATTGTTCCCCCTTCTGCAACATGATTCACAAATACTGGATAGTGATCCTTGTCATGCCTCTGACCTTTGCATTTCAGGCACCAGACTTCTTCGTGTGCCTCTGGCTGAGCTTTTCTATCTTTCTTCAGGCTTTGCATTTCGAGGAAAAAGTTCTGCAACTGCGCATGAATCTACTGAACCCCTAGATTAGCATCTTCAATTAGTGTCTTGTGAAGTCTCATCGTGATTTCTAGAGCTTCCGCCTGGGTCCCAATATTTTGTTTTGATAGCGCAACCCTTAGGTGGGGCAAGAGCGAGGCCACAAACCATTCACGGTGTTGTCCATCAGTTAGGTTCATGTTGGCTTCACGGATCACACACTTCAATCTTTGATCCAAATCCCAGGGTGTCTCCCTAGGCTTCATCATGATATCCTTGAATCTCATAATGGATTGTGCTTGAGACTTAGGTCTACTGAATTCCCTATTCAGTGCACTCTGGATATCTGCTAATGTGGACATCGGGTTATCAGTACTGTACATAATGTACCATGTTAGTGCACAGTCCTGCAAAGCACTAACCAATGTTAATTTATTCATTTGATCTTTTGCCATACCCTGAGATTCCCATACATCCTTCGCGACGAACCAAAACTGGTTTGGATCTTCATTTCCTATGCCTTTGAATACAGATAGCTTTATGAAGTTCGCCATGTTGAATAGTGGTGGAGGTGGTGGCGGTGTGGGTGATGGGGTAAGCGGTGGAGGTGAGGATGGAGGTGATGTGGATGTATGGGATGAGGATGGAGGTGGTGTAGGTATTCGTGGGAACCCTTGTCTTATCAACTGAATAACGCTCAACGGAGAAGCCTGTGCTGCTCCTTCGTCATCACTCAAAGGAGGCTCAATCAATGGGCTATACTTAGGACCTTTTCTTCCTTTGTCCCTAAAATACCTTCCACTTCGTGTAGCTCCAAACATAAAGGTAAATGCATGACCAACTTTTCACACAAGAGCATCTTAATCCAAGTATTTAATGATTTCAAATACTTAACTCACGGCCCCTTGAAGAAGTGGTGCTCTGCTTCACTGTAGCTAACCGAATTATCAACCCTGAACTCTGTCACAAACCCTCCTATGATATGGTCGAACCAATGATTGAAATCACACGTGATCTTATCTTCAAAGGCTTCCAATCTCCACACTAACTCCAAGGTCTAAACGATCAGATTGTCAAGCCTCCACCTTCCCTGGTCGTCTGCCAACTTTGGGATCCACTCGTATAATTCAATCAGGATAGAACACAAGAAGATTTCATGTATCTTTGTGAACAGATATCTGTCCAACCACTGTTCTTTCGTCAATCATGGATTCATGTTTTCTTTCACTGTGAATTCCTAGATCTTTCTATCCAACTAGTCTTCAATCTCCTTCTTAGTTGGATTCTGATGATGTGACATCACACATCTCATTATGCAGATCCCTGCCCTGGCAACGAATCTATTTGTTGGCTTGATGTGCCCTGACCTAGTTTCAACATTAGTCAGCCAAACAAATCCCTACACTACTCGCCCTTACATCATCAATCTGCGGAGTGCGGACTAAAGTGTCACCTGAAGCAGTGTGGGGGGATGTAGGAACCAAGTTTCCACACCCTGAGATGGTTGTGATGTCGGTTTTATACCTTAACTCTGCCTTTGGGTAGATCGATATGCCTTTAGGACTTATTGATGTACTTCTTTATTTGTCTTTCAGAACCTCCGTGCAGGTCTGCGATCGTCCTTCACGTAACCCTAACAAGCAACCTTCACACTTACACACCTCTGTAACTACTTTGTTGCATAGTTCTACAAATTATCTTAAGTGTTCGCCAATTCTATCACGCAATTAAGATTATCTTCGCATAAACATATATCTCTACTTCCGTTCATATAATAGAGGAGAACATAATATAGATTCGCGCACCAATTTAGCAATAAAACATAAACCCAGTGGTTAACATAACATAATTGTATGCAATTGACATAAGTAAAATACACAGTAATTTCAAAATACTCTTTTTTGTTGATGATCTAGATTTTCAGTACAGACTCTAACTACCCTGTGCAAACAACTACATGGGTCCGCGCACTCAGCTACAGACTTCTACCCTAGGCCTCTGCGCACTCAACCGCAGAGCCTCTTTCCTATGCTAAGACTCTCACTCTTAGCTCCTTATAGAATCATCAATGACTCTCTCTCCATCAACTCTACTTAACCTAAAAACTAAATTAGACTCCTCTAAGACCTCCTTTTTATACAATCCCATGGTCCACAGACCAAGGCTAGATCTCATCAAGCTGACACAACCTATCTAAACTAAGGGCGGAAACCCTTTTTGACTCTTGATATCTTCACACTCTGTGGTCACAAAATGCATATACTTTACATTTCTTTATACAAAATTAGGGCTTTTTGCCCCAAAACTTGGGTTGTTAAGCCCAAAATTGACCCCAAGGGACCCGTTCACAATAGTGAGCCCAATGGCAGTCCAAGAAAAGAAAAATAAGGGATAAATATGGATTTGCATAGATCTTAGAAAGCTTGATGATTCCTATGTCCATGATCCTTTTCTAACACCATTTACTGATGATGTATTGGATAATCTTGGAGGACAGGAGGCCTACTGATTCACTGATATTTTCTCTGGATACCATTAGATTAATATCACGCCAAAAGACAGGAGAAGAAAAACCTTCGCGATAGAATGGGGTTCTTTTCAGTACACGGTGATTCCATTCAGACTCAATAATGCACTGGTCATATTCTCTCACGTAGTCATTGTGGATTTCAAGGAACTTATTCACAAATTCTTGGAGGTATATTTTGATCACTGGATAATGTTTGGGTTAGTCAAGCACCATGTAGCCAGTCTACGCTTGATGTTGGATACGTGCTGAAGATATCAGATCACGCTGAACCTGAAGAAATGCTTGTTCTGTGTCCCTTTTGGGATTTTGCTAGGTCATATGGTGTGCAAGAAAGGACTAATGGTGGACCCTGCCAAGATCGTGGCGATAGTCAATTTGGAGGTGCCAAGGAGTGTCAAATAGCTACGTGCAATGTTGGGCCATATTGGATATTATCAAAAGTTCATCAAGGCTTATGCCCAGATTATCGCACCTATGGAGAAGCTATTAAAGAAGGATGCTACATTATGTTAGGATGAAGAATGCCAACGTAGTCTGGATTAATTGAAAGAAAAAATGGTCACCGCCCCAATCTTGGTCTTCCCAGATTGAAAGAAGGAATTCCATGTGCACATTGATGCCTTATGTATTGCGTTGGGAGCAGTATTGACACATGCTGGTGAAGGAGAGATGGATCATCCTATAGCATTTGCAAGCAGAAAGTTGTCAAAGGCTGAGAAGAATTACTCAACAATAGAGTGTGAGGGATTGGCTATGGTGTACGCGCTCCAAAAGTATAGACACTATCTGTTGGGCAGACATTTCAAGATGTACACGGACCACTCTACCTTGAAGTATCTAGTCAATAAGCCTTTGTTAGGGGGGAAGATATGCTGATGGATGCTGTTATTTCAAGAATATGAATTTGAGGTAATCGTGAAGCTAGGAAGGTTGAATGTAGGACCCGACCATTTGTCGCACATCGAAATAGGGGAGGAGCCTACTAATTTGAAGGAAGGGTTGCCTGATGCACAACTCTTCACAGTGCACGTAGCGGATAAACACTTTGAACATATTATCCACTTTTTGACCACATGGACGACTCCAGAATGATACACCAGCCAACAGAAGAAAGAGTTAGTAGTACGTGCAACAGACTTCTCAATAATTGCTGGGCATTTATATAAGATGGGTTCAGATGAGATACTCCGACGATATGTACCCGATTTTGAAAGAAATAGCATCCTTGCACAGGCTCATTGAGGGGTTGCAGGACGACGTTATGCAGGAAAGGCAACGACACAAAATATTTTGCGCGCTGAGTTGTGGTGGCCTACGCTGCAGAAAGATTCTAAAGAATATTGTAGGGCATGTGATGCATGTCAGTGAATGGGCGGACCATTGTGAAGGGATGAGATGCCTATGAATCCTTAGGTGTCATTGCATCCATTGAAGAAATGGGAAATTGACTTTGTAGGACTGATTCAGCCCCCAGGCAAGAAAACAGGTGAGCACTATATCATCACCGTGACAAAGTATCTGACCAGATGGGCAGACGCACAACTAGTGAAGTATTGTACAGGAGCCACAACAAATATATTATTTTTTGAGTACATGTTAACCAGGTTTGGCCGCCCAAAAGTGTTGATGAGTGATTATAGTATGCACTTCCTCATTGAAACGATCAGTGCGCTGACAGAAGAGTTCCAGGTGTATCATTAGAAGAGTACACCATATCATCCTCAAGCTAATGGAACAGTTGAGGCCTTCAATAAGATTTTGGATAATGTGCTGAAAAAGATTTGTAACGCACAGTGGAATGATTGGGATGTGCACGTACCAGTAGTGTTGTGGGCTTACAAGGCTACTTGTAAAAAGCTAACAGGTCAAACACCTTTTTGGTTGGTCTATGGCGTAGAATTTGTGATGCCTATGGAATATATTGTACCTAGTCTCTGTATAGCAGCTTTCACAGGAATGGCAGGCTATGGAGCCTTGGAACAACGCCTCACACAACTAATGGAGCTCGAAGAAGAAAGAATCTTGGCTGGATTCCATCAGCAAGTCCAGAAGGAATGTGAAAAGGCTTGGCATGATCGCCACATCAAGTTGTGCACATTCAAGGTAAATGATTTGGTATTATTATATGATAGTAAGTTCACTAAGTTTCCAAGAAAGTTTCATATGCACTGGTTTGGGCCATATGTCATCAAAGAAATTACAGATGGTGGCACAATTTAGCTCATGAAGATGAATGGAGGACCTTTTCCGAGAAAAGTGAATGGAAGCAGATTGAAGCCATATGCAGGAGATCCATTTCGATGACTATATGAAGGCCAAACAGTCTTGGTGCTCTAGGTAGCTGCAAGGGAGCGCGGGACTATAAACTACACTACCTATTTTTGGGGACTATGCGGCAGGGGGGATGCAAGAAAAAGGGTGATGTCATAGCATCAGAGGATGCGTGAAGGGAGCTGTGTTATGAAAGGAGATACTGCACAACACAACCAGAAAGTGACCATTAGAGTCAATGTTCATGATTTAACAACCCGAAGATGGTTAAGAGGAGTGGGTGGATGAAATTCAAGACTGAAAACTTTGGAGATCTGCTGCCAGATCAACATTAATGGATAGATTTTGGGGGGAACGATCAGATGTGAATTCAAATTCTCCTATAAATTATGTGTGCGAGTCTAGCAGAGAACACTTTGCACCCTTAGAGTTTTTTAGCTGTGTTGTTCATCGCTTATGAATTGTAAGTTCTTTGAAGATTTAGTCGCAAGATCCACATTCGATCGTTTGTTTGAGTTAACCCAGAAATTCATTTGCGACACCAGGTCAGGACTAGGCCTCGCTGAGAGTGCAAGCAATGGAGGAACTATTGCATCCGAAGGAGCTGCTCCAGAGTTTGTGAGCATGGAGGCTCCAGGTCTTGTGCCTAGGACACCGAGGTTGCCTAGGCTAAAGCCTACACTTGTGCAAGAGACCCAAAAGCCAAAGAAAGACAAGCAGAAAAGGCTGGTGCCAGTGCACAAGTCGCCTAGGAAGCATTCTGCTACCCAGACATAGAAGAAGGATAAGCAACCTAAGAAGGTTGTATATTTGGAGGTTGAAGAGGGAGCTGAAGATATAGATGATAAGGGCATGGAGCCCATCACCAAGTTACTAGAATATATCCCTCCACGTAAAGGGAAGGCGAAGGTCACCAAGGACCCAGACTAAGAGAAATTCATCATTCACACACCCCTGTTGCCAGAGAAGATAACCTTCGAAGGTCCACGCTTGGCGTGCGTCCCTTTATTAAATATGGAAGATTGGGACCTGGATAACCATGAGAGGTTCCCCAACCTTGCAATAGAATACTATATGAGGTTTGTGTATTACAGAGACTCAGGTGTCACTGAGTTGGAGTCAGTTGAATGGATCAGTGGAGTAGAGCAATCCGAGTTGTTGAACCTTCTGTGGGTGCTGCACTACCACCGCTCGAACATTAATACCACCTATATGCGACCATTGTTTACTCTGGTGCATGATGGGTGCTTATGGCTTGGCGCACCTATCCCCTTCACGGATATTCTCATCCATAGGATCACACACCTACCACATGAGGGTTTGAATTCGGTCAAGGAGTTTGGAGGAAAGACAAGCGAAAGGGACTTGGAGGAGCGAATGAAAAACAAATTCAAGCTTATGAATAAACTGCGCGGCTACTCCATAACCTCCATCAACGATCTCGTGGTGAAGATTGCCACCTAGATACTAGCTAGAAAAGTTATGATGAAGTGCTGTGCATACGAGGTTCTGGTGCCTGTGGTGTCCTTGGCTACACAATGCACTGAGGGTGTGTAGTTTAACTAGTCACGATACTTATGTGGTGAGTTCGTTGAAAATTGTCACGATACCTAAGATGAGAGAACAACCTTCCACTATGCGCCGCTGCTACGCTCCATTGTGTTGGTTGCATGGGATCTCCCGAAGGATAGCCAATTTTCTCCATTATAGGTAGGATTACCAGAAGCCATGCAATTTGCCTCCCTCTAAGATGAAGGACCCCCCGTGGGTCACAGAAACGAATATTGTATGGGTATTTATGGAGTCGAGCTTCCGCATGGCCATCAACTAGTGCCCACGGTTATCCCCAACCATGTATGAATAGTTGTGCGAATATGCTGAGTTCAATGCAGACTTCCAATGCGTTTACATTCAGCCTTGGAAGGACCCGCAACAGAAGTGGTTTGATCTGCCATATCTAGTTACCGATGATGCCATTCAGGAAGTGATCAAGCATTGCTAAATGGATTGGCACACTCCGTCCGACTTGGCCATAGGTACCAGCAAAGGCATGAGGAGCTCAACAGAGAAGAAGCAGAAGGATGTAGCGAAGCAGGCGGCACAGAAATTGGCCATGAAATGAAAGAAGGAGGTTGAATAGAAGGCCTGAATGGAAAAAGAGAATGTTGCAAAGGAGCAGGATTAACAGGAACAGCATGACTCTGAAAAAAGCAATAAATCCCCTTCACTTGAAACTGAGGAGGAAGAGTAGTCGGTGCAGGGCAGTGGAGACGATGAGGGGTAGAGCACCCCATTTCAGGTAAGAAATTGCAAAGAACAATACCAGGAAGGGTCACAGAAGAAGAAAAAGGCGACCAAACCACAGGTGGATCCCATTACACTGATAGAGGGAGATCTCGATGAGATTGAGGACAAAGTGTGCGACACTACATCCGAACTATTGCAACAATTCGAGCAACAGTACATGCAGTCATTGGGTAATGTTGAAAAGGATCTACGTGAATTGCATATCTAAATCAGCAAAATACATGTGGGCACATGTGAGGTGAGCGCCGCAAAGACGAGCCTGCCACCAGGGACAAGTTCGACTGCCAAGCTGGTCAGGATAGTGGACCTCGGGATAGTTGCACTGCTAGAAGGGTCCTTGACTGTAGAATCGATCAATGATAAGATCATCATTAGCACCTTGAAGAGCATCCCTAATGAGTTTCTTCATGCACTGCAAACAGTAGTGACAGTGGAATTGAGAGCACGGGAGAAACACACTGTCAGTTTAATAAGCGAGTACCAGGTAAACAATGAGAAAATGTTCACCAAGAAGATGCAGGCCCTGAAAGAAAGGGATGCGATCCAGGCATAGAACACCCAGTTGGTAACCACGGTTGCAGAGGTGTGCAGAACAGTGTCGGAGTTGCACATACCTGAGGATGATCAACCAGAGGCCAAGATCCAGAAACTCGCTGCGGGCATCTGCGATGCAAAGGCAGAGGTGGAAAGTGTTCAATTTTAACTCAACATGAAAAACATGATAATAGAGCTTAAGCCAAAGCCTTTGAGTCCGTCTGATGTCAAGGAACACCGCAAAGCCACCATCAAGGAAGGGATGGATATGGTGGATGCCGCACTCATGGACTGCTCCGCTTTGTTTGAGCAAGCCATGGAAGTGGCGACGACCCTATAGGAAGATCCCAACTTGTAGATATTGAGTACAAATATCTATGAGCTCCAACAGCAGTACGACGAGGTTAGGATGATGACATGCTCCATTGCTACACCGCAACGCCTCGCCAAGTTGCAGGAGGGGAAGTAACTCCTTGCATAAGTAGAAGCAATGCACAAAAAAGAAGCAATGCTTAAGGCCAGGTTGGATCCTTGGTTGGAAGAAGCCTACCCAGTCTAAACCAACATTCAGGAAAATCTAACAAACTTGCATCTCACACAGCAGAAGATCAAGCTAGCCAGTGAAGGACCAACTATAGAGAAGTTGGTTGAACAAGCGAAGCAGGCAGCCACGCAGAGTATGACTGAAGTAGAAGTTGTACAAGTGGAACTGGGGGATCTTCACAATGAGATCACCGCGCTAGCTGAGTGACTTGAGGGTGAGTCATGACCTTTGCGTTGGGGGCCTATTGGGATGGGGTCCCCTATGTCAGTTTTGGGGAAAAAGCCCAAGTTTTTATGTAAAAATATGTAAAGTCTCCGTGAATTGTGGATGCAGAGCACGTACTTAGTTAGAAGTCAAAAAGGTTTTTTACCCTCGTTTATGTAAACTTGAGTCGGTGTTTGAAGATCTACCCATGGTCGGTGAACCATGGGATTGTACAAATAGGTGTGTCTTAGAGATTCTAAGAGATACAGATATCTTTGTTTATGGGTACGTTGAAAGGAATCTAGAGAGTTAGCGCAAGGAAGTAAGTCTTAAAGGGAGAAAAGGCTTTGTAGCTGAGTGCACAGAGGCCTAGAGTAGAGTTCGCAGCTAAGTGTGCATACCCCTGCAGCTAAGTGCACAGGGAAGTTTTGAGTCTGTAAACTTATACTAAAGATCAATAAAGAGGACTGTTGTAGAAATTCCTGTGTTTTATCTCCTTACTTCTGTTATTTATGGGTATGATATATGCTGTGATGAATGATGTCTTTATCAAATAATGATGTATTGATGCACAAATTTACTCGATCCATCTTTTTAAATGAACACAATTAACGTTCACTGATTACGCGAAGATCATAAAACTTTCTATTAAGTTTATTGGGCACTTAGGTAGATCTGAGTAAATACTGATCTAAGGTCAATCTATGGTGCGCGTAAGTGGCTAAGTCGTTTTTTCACAGTCCACAAAAGTCAGTTGTAGACCTTCATGGAGGTCTAAAGGCCTATTGAAGGACATTACAATGTTGGGCCCTAAACGCTTAGATATTTGTGTGAAGGAAAATCTAGGGTATAAAAATACATCACACTGATCTCTGGATGCAGAAACTTGGTTCCAGCATCCCCCCATACTGCTTCGGGTGAGACTTCAGTCGGTGCTATGTGGATTGATGCCGGAAGGGTGAGTAGTGTAGGGTTTTGTTTGGCGTAACTAACTCTAAACCTGGGTCAGGTCCCCCTAAGCCAATAGTGAAAGAGGTCGAAACTATTGAAAGGATTGTCTATTGACTGTCGAAGCTTGTATTAGACATTGGCTCTTCAAGTGGTTAAGAAGAGAGAGAGAGTGAGGAGATGGAGGAGTGAGGGAAGAATGATGCAATGGATAGTTGTAATCATTCTTTTCTATCATTAATAAATACTTGCAATTGTGTTGTCCACTCCATGGCGTTGGTATTGTGATTTATTTACATGTTTATGCAACGCTAATGATTATGAGTGGATTAGATGTATGCAGTTAGATATCCCTATGTATTATTGTACTGATTGTTGAAGTTATATGCTGTGATATTATGGCTCATCTTGTTTATGTGTAGGTATTGATCTTGAAGCTAGTCGAGGGATCTTCCACTCCACTACTTTGCGCTCTCCAGCAACACCACACCAAGACCTAAGGTAACAATCCTTCTTCTTACTTTGACTCTCATTTCACTAATATGGATATGTACATGTATCTCTGGGCCAGCTGCAGCTAATCAGACTATCTACAAGGATCCTGGGAAGATCCTTGAGGGTATCTCCATGACCAAACACCCATGCATTAATCCCTATAGCAAAATTGGCGACTTCACTGGGGACTACACTTAGTTCCCAGTTTTATCCAAGAAATTTCCCATATCTCTCTTTCTTCCAGGCCTTCCTGTACTTCTTGATCCCCGTTTAGACTGCTCAGGACTATAAAACACCCTTCTCTTAGTGCTTAGCCTTAGATCTAATCCCCACAGCCTTATTCTCAAGCCTATTCCTCAGTAACGCACCCTGCCAGTGTACACAGTTCTTTATAAAGCTCTGTGGCTTTGCACATAGAGAGTTAGTGCAGTCACTAACTCTCTATGCCCTCTGTTACAATGCGTTAGCCAACGATTTCATGATAAACAGACAGTTTTTTGACCTCCTGGGTTGGGAAATTTTTTTGTAGACTGGTCAGGTATCTGCAATTGTGCATGTTTGATTGATATTTGTCTCCTGAATATTTTTTTATTTTTGAAGGAAATAACTTTACTTCTTAAATTTTTTCATAAAAGAGAAAATACAATTTTTTTTACTGTTTTCTGCTTAGTTGGTTAGATCTGCATTTATTTGGTTTTAAAAGTTGTTAGAGAGAATTGTAGTTATGTCAGTTGTGCTTGTGTTTTACCGTACTTGATGCATGGTATATATTGATGTATAGATGACTCCTTCCTTGTAGAAGAAACTTATTCATTGAAAGTGAAATTTAAAGCATTGTTTCTGCATGATTTGAGTCAGAGTCCCACATAACTTCATACATCAACACCCCCACTGAAGCCTTTAATGAAGTACATTTAAAATTTACATAATAAAATCAATCAACAACTCTTTTTGAGTAAACACATATTAGTTTAGACCAAAATCTAGGGTTAGGTAGTTGTGAGTTAATTGCCCAAGGTCATAAAACGAAACTAGTGTCATTAATGAGGGAAATCCTTCTACACTCATATTATCTGTGACTACTCTAGTAAAAGTGGAGATACATACGAGACAACAATGGACTGTAAACCAAGGTATCCCACCTTCGCTTACATCTCCTTTGGGTATTCTCTGTATCGGGAATATTGACACTGAGTCGGGGACTCAGATATCCTGCCCACACAATGTACTACCTGTGACTATCCGCCCCAGTAGTATCTATGATTTGCGGTAACCATAGTTGCCATAATTTTTAGGGACAAACACAAGGTGACTGGGGCGGGCTTCCCTGGTATGTAAAATAGATGAACATACTCTATCTTTGATTTTTGGGAGGTTGATCGTCTTCACAAGAGTACTTGGCCCCTTAATCTGAGTTCAGGCAAAGCTCAAGAGTAATCGTAACTGTACATTTAGCCAACTATCTCTTTTACCCATTGTGATACTGGGTTTCATCTCCAACAAATGGTGGTTATCATACAGGGTCATACCCATTGCTTGTTGATTGATTTCGTTAGAGTAGTTTCTATTTTTTTAGGTGCTAGTTTGTTATCACCGAGACTTTAATAAATATCAATGTAAAATCTATTGATAAAATTTCTCGTCACCATGGCTACATACAACCCTCATCATCAATATAGAAGGCTAATAGGTCTTCCCCCACTAACTATGGAGGATCCTTCGATCCCCAGTGAGCCGGATTACACACCTTCAGGTAATCAGTCTCCAAGATCTCACACTGAATCAGTCTAGACATCCCACGACTCAAGTTTACCAGAATATTTCTTTACTGAATGTTTCATTCCTCCATATAATCCTCCGATCACGAATCCATTAGGATCACTATTGATTGCAATTGCATCTATACCTCCTATGTCTTCCACTTAAGCGATACCTACCATCCCATCAACGACTAATGGGTGATGGTATTTTGCGGATACTTTTGGTCCACCTCCACCTCCCCAGTCGACAGTCAATACCACATCTCTAATGGAAATCCCCATTATCCCAACTGTGTCGGGTTCGAGTACTACAGTGACATCCAACACGACTGGAACCTAGTACATACTGTTTCTGCCCCTTTTGTGTCAGCTCCTCGACCATCGTCAAGTGCTCCATATAGTGCTCCTTATAGCACTCCATATAGCATGATTAGCACGGGTCCCTTCAACAACCATTTTGGTTAGAATCCATTAGATAGTTGCAACCCCCAAGTTCAAATGCCTGGGGTCACCGTTCCCAATATGCATATATCAGTCGAGAACATTATTGTTCCCCCTCCATTTATAGGACTGGTGAGCTCCAGTATTGCAGCAATGATGCTGCAACTCCTGGGACTCCCTACTTTACCTTTATCAACCCAGTAGTTCGTAACAAACTTGGAAGCAATGGTCCTATATGCACAAGTACTAGCTCTTACTACAGGCTGTCACTTGATCAGCTGGCACAAGTTCGCTAGGAGCTCAAGCCAACTTCTATGAGTTCTCAAAAGAAGCTTTTAACTGTGATGGAAGGAAGCTAACTCAAAAGGAGGCTAGTTTACTTGCAGAAAGAAGATGAAAGCTGAAAGGAAACACAAACCCTAGTTTTATTGACTTACCCTACTTGTGCAGGAACATGGATGTAAGCAACTGAAGTGGATGCCATTGACTATTGAAAAGGTCAAATGCATGTGTTTAAGCTACTTCTGAAGTAAAATATGGAAAATTCATCTTTTTGTATTTTTGAGCAATTTTATGCAGAATTATTATGCATGTGTTTTAATTATTTTTTACTGTGAAGAGGTTTATTGGCGAAAGGAAATGGAGTGGGCATTTGCAGGAAGTTTGGAAGGTGTGGAGAGGACCTAAGGGGTTCCTAGCACCCTTATAGAGATTTCCAGCGCGCTCAGATCTCAAAAAATCGCTTGCGTGGACTTCTAGAGGAGGCTGCAGGGGATCTACAGGAAATTCTACCGGAAGTTCTACAGGAACAGGGCGAAAGTAGTTTTTAGAGGGTTGATGGTGGAAAAACGGTGGGAAAGTGGAAATGAAGGATGGATAGAGACGTTAAGGGATCTAGGACCTAGTAAATTAAACTCAGGAGTGATGAAGATGGTTGGATTTGTTCAAAGATGAAGGAAGCAATGTTACAAAAAAATGTAGAAATTAGGGCAAGTTGGAAAAGTATGGCGAATGAGTGAAGGATATCTTGAGCGAGGAGCTGGAGTAGGTTGTAAGATGGAGGAAGGATAGGCTAAAGTGTCTTACAGGTGTTCTACACACTACTTTCCAAAACTGATCCAAGCAAAGACTAAGAAAACATAGATTTATCTATTTTGACGTAATACTGACCTAGAAACGAGAAACGTGATGAGAAGAAATTTATAGACAGGAAATCATGCAAGAAAGCTATGGAAACTAAGCAAGAACAGATCTAGGCATGAAAACACAACTGATGTCAACTTTTGCAACTCAAAATTTAACACTAGCAATTGCATTGGAAGGCAAAACAATGTTTTTGTGGCAGCAAGTGTGCTTTGGTCTCAATTCATTGTCCCAAGGAGGGAGAAAAGAGATCAATGAATGCTTGGTAGCCCTTTTGTGGATAATTTCTATTATCAAACTATCAAAACAACCTAAAGCATTAACAACTATCTTAATCATCAAAAACAACCTAAGTAACAAAGCAAGATGTAATCTATATAACAGAAATTATTCTATGCATGCAGTAAAAACACATAAAAGTACACAAAGGAGGTATTGGGAAGTTGGGTTGGGCCAAACCCCAAGAGCTATAGCCTCCTAAGAAAGCTCAGCACTGGTTCAAAGTTGGATTCATCTTCATTGATAAAAAATAATAGTTACATCACAAAAACTGTCTGCAAGAAGAAGCTCGAAAATGTGCTAATTACAGGGCTGCACTAAAGTGCGAAAATAGACTATCAAATGGCTAAACTACTAAGGCTTGAAGCCTTCCTACTTATGCAAACAAGGACTCCCAACAGTCCTCCTTAACTTTAGGAGCTTGGCTGCCCAAAACTGCAGATAACAGTCACTTCACTAGACCTGTTCGACTGCCCCTTGAAATCATCTTTCGTCGGTTGTTGAACTCCGAGCTGTTGGTGGAGAACTCGAAGAAGGGGTCATTTAATGTAGGAGACACACCTCCTATAAATCCTCAACCTTGTTTCTTCGAATTTGGCTGTCAATCTGCTCATAAATGCCTAATCTTGGTCCAAAAATGTCCAAAATTCTGCAATAAGCAAGTATTAGACTTTGTGGTAAAGTTATTATTCCCATTCACTCAATTAACATAAATATATTCAAAATCATACATAAAAATATGGAGAATGGTGGATTAAATGAGAATAATAGGCAAAATGAGCCCATATAGTTACCCATTTCCAGGGCTCATCATCACCCCCCTGCTGAATGTGTTGCTCATCCTCTGAGCAACTAATCCAGTTCATCATCTTTGATTTCTTTGACTACCTCTCTGACATCCCAGGCCTTTGAGGTGATGTCTTCTTCTCTGTGATGAAAACCTGCCTTTTTGTCCACTTCCTCCCATTTTCTTTGTTCCTCTTCTTCCTTGACCCCTTCTAATAGCCCTACCAGTAGTGGAGGGCTGAACTTAAGGCCAATCGAATTGGCTTTCAAGTTCTGCATTGATTGTTTGTATAGGGGTACTCTTCTCATAGCCTCCCTCATTCTGGTTGGGGAGTGGTACTCTCTTATTTTCATACTATAGGACAATGTATTCCATCTCCTTGTGCAAGAATGAATGCATTTATCACCAAACAATCTTTTCATATCTTCAAAGTGAGCAATGGCCTGAGTTTGCCTTTCAACATAGGCAGGTGCAATGTGAGGGTTGTCTGTAAGGTGCCGATGGGGATATATGAGAGTTGAGGGATCTTCTTGTTCTTCCCTTATCATGAGTGGCTCACTTAGTTCCCTGGTCCTAATATTCTGAATCTCTACTGCCCTCTTTTTGTCATGGCTTAACTAAGAAGCCATGGCCATGAGTTGCAGATCTCCTAATGCAGTGTTTGGGTCCCATAGATTCATGTTAGGAAGTTCCAAGTTGTGTAAATAGAATTCTGCTAACTTGGCCTTATCTTCAACTGAGCTACTGTCACACAAATGCATAAACTGATTGTAATTCTGGAATGGGATGGTGCCTCTTTGGGCCATTGTGTTAATTTGAAATTGCAACCATTTGTCTTTAAGATATAATGCATAGGATTTAGTAGGTTTCATACATTGTAAGTCTTCTATTTCCCAGCTGGCCATGCAGGCCATTTGGGCTTCTTTTTCTTGCAACTGTTGTTTTAAAACTTGCACTTCTTCTGCTGCCTCAGACTCCTTTTCTTGCAGTAGTTTCGTTAGCATCTCAACATCAGCTTGTAGCTCTCCCTCTTTCTTCTATTTCTCGGTTGTTTCCTTGTCTATTGGAGGGCCTCCTTGCTGTTGTTGCCCTCCCAAAATGGACAGCCTATCTCCCTTATGAACTTCCTGTAGCTGCAACTACTTTTTCAGCAGCTCATTCTCTTCTTGTATCTAGGCTCTTTTACTGCTTTCTATGTGCCTCACCATGGGCAACTCCCCTCTGAATTCCTTTATCTTGTCCTCCATGTGGCCTATGTCCTCAACTCCTTTAGATTTGACAATTTTCATCCATGTGTGGGTTTTGACCCTCTCCTTTTCTAATTCGAAGAATAAAGGTACAAAAAATTTTTGTGGGATGATTTTCCCACCCTCTAACAGATTGTAATATGAGCCCAAATTAGGCTGAGGGGTTGGTTTAGGTATTTCTTTGGCCTTGCTCTCCCCCTACGATTGTTTGGCTGCCTTCTCCTCTAATTTCTCAGTTTCTTTTAACTTGGCTAGAGTTTCCTGTAGAGATGTTTTAGCTTCCTGTAGAACTGCCTTTGAGTCCATCAAATTAATTCTCTCTTTCCATGTGGAGGTTTTTGGGCTTCCTCTTTCATAGGTGATAGATATCTTGGAAGGAGACTCTTCCTTCTTTTTAGTGGGTGTTTCCTCAATGACAATTGGTTCCTTTAATGGTGGTTGGGGTTTGCCCACTTTAATCCTTGTGCTTCTTCTAGCTTTAAAGTACATGGATGTTTGCCTTTTTCTTTTTCCTTTTTTGTTTTGTAGGTGTGCTTAATGCAGCAAGCACAGATGTTGCTTCCCTTGCCAACATTTCAGGGGATGTTTCTTTCTGCTATTCTTTTCCTTCACTTCCTATAGAAATCTCTATGCCCACTGTTTGTGCTTGTGTCACTGATATCTCAGGGTGTGTCTTTTATTTCTCTTGTTGGGTCCCTGCCTTGGCTATGGTAGTCTTCTTTTGGGCTTTCTTGTCCTTTTTCTTTCCAATATTTGTCCTTTTTCCCTTCTCTATTTTTGATGTTGCCTCCTTTTCTTCCTTAAGCTCAGTAGCAGTCTTTTCAAATTCCTCTTTTTCTTCCTGTTTATCCTCTGTTTTACCTTTTGTTTGAATGTCTTGTGCTCCCTCATCATTGTTCTTCTCAATTTTTTCAGTTTTCTCCTCCTCATCACTGCTGGATGGGCTGATGTCCTTAGTCAAAGTTCTGATGTCATCATCCCTGGACATATTTCTGAAGATTTCCCAAGCTATGGGGATAGTATAGGTGTGTAAAGCGTCTTCCACCAACAGTTTGATGAGCCCATGGTGGGCCAACTGATCTGGGACCCCTGCATTTAGCTTTTTACCACATGCAATTAAAGACTGAAGGAGGAAATAAGGTATGCTCATTTTTCTGGCTGGAAGAAAGTCCATCCCATACCTCAATTCATGTAACAACCTGAAATGATAACCATAAATGACGTTGAACCTCTCTTCACATGTGATATACTTCATTATTTGGTAATTGACTTCACTCTAGAGAGGAGGCAAGCTTGTCCTTCTGACCCTATTTTTATCTTCTACAAGATGCTCCTCAGGAAGAAAAAATGTCTTCTTAGCAACTTGTCCCAATGACTTCTCCTCTTTGCTCCAAGGGAGCCCCAGTGGGAGACCGTTAATTCTACTGATGAAATCAGGTGTAAGTTCTAGGGTCAAACCCCTAAAACTAACTGTGGCATGTGTCTCCGAATGTGGTCTTAGGGACAAAAAAAAATTTTCAGTCACCTCCTCATCATAACCCTGAATTCTGTCAAAGAAGGATATCCAGTTTTCCCTAGTGAAGAGGTCCACCACCTCAGGGTGCTCATACAATTTGCTAGAGTTTAAAGGTTCTTTTCTCATGAATCCTCTTGGCATGGTGTTGAGTGCTTCTTTTTGTGTTTTAACCAGAAAAGAAAATGCTCAGGTGGAAAAAACAGTCAATCACTGAAACAGAGGATAGTTGAATTCAATTTTTTTTTAAACCAAGAAGGAATTTCCCATGTGCTCCTTACAACATCAAATGGCAATAACTCCCCTATTTTAAAATGCTATCACGTTGAATTTGACTTTCTTTTTTTGAAAAGAATTTTTTTTCTACAGAACAGAGGATAAGGACACATGTTCTTTTCTCAGCAAGTAGATAGATATGCAAATTTGTTCTTTTTTCACACACACAGGCTGGCCTCTATTGTTGCATGTATTTTCCTTACAGGAGAAGTTGAAAAAGGATGAGGAGATTTCGAATGCAAAGAAAAAAAAGAATCTGTGTAGACTCAGGGAAATATGCAGCAGACTTTCACATTTTTCAATGCAATGCTGTGTTTAATTCACCACCTTACTCAAACAAATCATGTGTAGAGGATTTTTCCCGAGCCTACCTCATTTTGAGCTTGAATTTCAATGAAAATCCCAGATTTTATTTCTGCAGAGCTGTTCTTTGCCTTTCTTGTAGAATCTTTCCTGTAGAAATCTTCCAGCTCCTGTAGAATGAAACTGTGCTCCTGTAGAGCCCCATAGGCGGGAGATTTTTAAAAAATAGGCAGAAAAATGGCGAAGGACGACTGGTTAGATGATTTGGAAGTGGTAGGTGCTTACTCTAGTCGAGAACATCGTGAATGCAAAATGAATTAACGGTGGCGAATGTTTCAACTGAGCTGTCTTTTAACTGCTAGCGTGATACATGGTGAGGAGATGAGGTGGTCGAATGGGTACGTTATCCCCATCCAGACCGTTGGTCCTACGTCATGGTCATAATGCTTCTACATGCCGTCTGACCACCATCACCTCCCTTACTCCCGTTATCTGCCGCCGCCACTACCAGTCCTGAATGTTTCTTCTTGAATGGACATACCACACGTGCTGGCTGTGTATCTGATCGACAGTTTTGGATTTGACGGGGCTCGTTTGAATTCCATGAGGATGTGTCATTGAACGAGGGTGGCCAGTTACCTAGCCACCAATTCCATTCAATCAAAACCATTCCCATAGTCATGCAGCCTTGAAATATGATTCATGTAATTGAGGAATAGGTTTAGGCACTTACCTGCTCAGTCACGGCCGTGTTATGCATATTTCAGATTTTGGAACCCATTTCTTCATTGTTGTTGCTGCTTGCACTCTGCATGCTCGGCCTTAGGCTTTTGCTGATGTTCTCATGTTCAAACAGAGCTCGTTTCATGTTTCATATGCCCTACTTTGCTGTCCCTGTCTCTGGAGTATGTTTTTCAGAGGGATCAACTACTACAGGAATCTTGTAGGATTTCTTGTAGCTGTTTCTCCTTCTAAAATTCAAGCTAATATCTGAGTAGGGCTACAACTGCTGACGAGGATATCAGCTGACAAGGAATCACAGATGGAAGGTATTAGGTATGGTGAGTGAAAAGGCTATTGCTTTGAGTTATCATTAATTTTTTTTTTGTAGCATGAAGGAATCAGAATTTCTGTGTGTGACTGTGCAGGGACATAAAAATGAGTGTAATGAAAGTGTATAGAGATGGAAAAGACAACATAGGGTGATGGATGGAGGCAAGGAGGTTCATAGGCCTCATAGACTGATTTCCAACCCTCGGGTCCTCTTCTGAGATCGATTTTGGCTTTTCTGTAGTTTCTACAGGATCCTCCTGTAGAAGATACAGAGTTTCCTATAGGATGTGAAATTTCAGACCAAATGAGACCAAATCTTGGGGAAGGGTAACGGTGATGGAGGAATGGACTGTGAGGGATGCATGCAGCCTGGTCATGTCCTCTGTCTTTGTCTTGTGCGATCCTCCTAAAACCTGCAATGACCTTCCTGCAACCTACAATTTATTCAAAAGAAATTAGGTTTATTTTTTATTTCTTTTCTTCTTTTCTTTTTCTTTTTTTCTCTTTTTTTTTAGTCTGAGACAGTTGGGGCACCTCTAGGAGTTTTTCACCCTCATTGTCTACCCTGGGTGCCTCCAAGAGGTTTTCACCCAAGGATCTTTTATTCTTTTTTTCTTCTTTCTGTGTTTTTTCTAGTTTTTTTCCTTTTTTTTGTTGTTTTGCTCATGGTGTAGGTGGAGTGGAGACAGGGACTTGCTCTACTACCAATACTAATTTACCAAGAGTCTCAATGAACTCCTGCTTGGAAAGGGGCTTCCTGTAGATCTTCAATCTATGCCCATTGACGAGCATGGGGATGGCTTCTTCATCAATGGTCCGAATAAGGACTAAACCATTGTCATTGCATGTTTCCACTGTATATGGTCCCAGCCATCTTGTCCTCAGCTTTCCCTTGAAATCCTTGTATCTGGAATCATATAGCATCGCCCAATTTGCTAGCTAAAATTGCTTTTTTTTTTAGGTTTTGGTCATGCCATATCTTTCTTTGAAGTTGGACTACCTCTAAGTGGAGAAGGGCTTGCATTCTCTATTAATCTAGTCCATTTAGCTGAAGTAATCTTTCCTATTGTGCATGGCTGAGATCTAGGTCCAGCTGAGCTACCAACCTCAATGTGTTATATTCAAATTCTATGGACAACAAAGCCTTCTTCCTGTAGATTGGCTCATAGGGTGTGAAATCTGTTGTAGTTTTCCAAGTAGTGTTATAGGCTTAGGTGGCCTCAACCAGGCGATATGTCCAATCTTTTATGTCGCTGCTCACTACCTTAGTCAAAATCCCTTCCAAAGCTTTGTTAGTAGCTTCCACTTGTCCATTTGCTTGTGGATGATAAGGGGTGGAAGTTATGTGCTTAATATTGTGATGACTGAGCAGGTCTTCAATCAGGTTAGAGGTAAACTGACTTCCTTGATCTGTGACTAATTCTCTTGGGTAGCCAAACTTGTAGAAGATATTTTCCCTCAAAAACTCAGCTACTTTTTCTTCTGTTACTGCTTTGATTGCCTTTGTTTCCCGCCCACTTTGTCAGGTAATCCATGCACACAATGATGTAGGAATTCTGTTTTGAAGGAGGGTTGATAGGACCCACAAAGTCCATGCCCCACTTCTCAAATGGCTCGAAAGTCACTTGAGGCTGTAAGGGCATCTCATCCTTTGGAGTAGGTTTCCCCATCCTTTGACATATGTCATATTGGCTGATGTATCTTCTGACATCTTGATGAAGAGTGGGCCAATACTACCCTGCCTGCAGAATTTTGAAGGCAGTTCTCTTTGCTACAAAGTGGCCCCCACAGGACCCATCATGACAGGTTAGGAGGATGTCAAAAACTTCCTCCTCCCTTACACATCACCTCAAAATCTGATCTGGGCCAAGTTTGAAGAGATTGCCCCCAATCCAAGTGAATGGGGCACTTTTCCTCACGATTTTTCTCTTCTCTTTTGAGGATAGGTATGGCAGAAACTGTGTTGAAACCAAATAATTTGCGATATCAGCAAACCATGGAGAGAGTAATGAAATAGAAAACGGGTGTTCATCTGGCATTTGATCATCCACCATCCCTTCTTCACCTACAGGCAGATCTAGTCTAGACAGAAAATCGGCAACAACATTTTCCTTACCTGGCTTATCAACAATGGTAAAATCAAATTGCTACAATAAAAGTACCATCTAATGATACGAGCATTTACATCAGGTTTATTCATCAAATACCTAATTGCAGCATGATCAGTATGCACGAATGTTTGATAGCCAGTGATGTAGTGTCTGAACTTGTTTAGGGAATGGACTATAGCCAGGAGCTCTTTCTCGGCTACAATATAGTTTAAATCTACCTTGGACAGGTTTTTACTGACAAAATATGTGGCATATGGTAGCTTCTCTTCAACTTGTCCAAAGGCTTCTCCTATGGCATTGTTCGAGGCATCTATGTGAATGTGGAAAGGTAGGGCCTAGTTTGGACCTCTCAAGATTAGGGTAGTTATCAGCTTACCTTTCAAAGCATCCAGAGCCTCTTGATAGTTATCAGTCCATATGAACTCAGCATTTTTTCCCATAAGACCAGAAAATGGAGAGGCTAGCTTACTGAAATCTTTAATGAATCTTCTATAATATCTTGCTAAGCCTAGAAAACTCTGGACATATCTTACTTTTTGAGGAGGCGGAACCCTTTGGATGATAGAAATCTTTTTGGGATCCACCTGTAAACCTTGCTGAGAAATTGTATGACCTAGCACAGTCCCTTCAGTCATTAGGAATTCACATTTATCAGGACTGAGGGACAGGTTCATTTCAATACACTTGGCTAAAACTTTCCTCAGGTTAGTCAGAGCTTCTTGGAAGTTAGAACCATAAGGGGTAAAGTCATCCATATAGATTTCCATTGAATCATGGACCAGCTCAACGAATATACTCAGTACTACTCTTTGGAAAGTGGCAAGAGCATTGCACAACCCAAAGGGAAGGCCCTGGTAGGAAAACGTACCCCATGGACAAGTGAAAGTGGTCTTATCTTGGTCTTCCGGGCTGATTTGGATCTAATTATACCCACTAAACCCATCTAGGAAGGAAAAGAACTTCCTTCTTGCCAGGCCATCTAACACTTGATCTATGAAAGGCAAAGGGAAATGGTCCTTCTTGGTGGCTTTGTTAAGTTATCGATAATCTACACAGATTCTCCACTTCCCATTTTTCTTGGGCACAAGCACCAAAGGAGAAACCCACTCACTGTCAAAGATGGGGTAGATGAATCCTGCATCCAGCAACTTTTGCAGTTCTTCTTTGACAATGTCCTTAAGAGCTGGATTCATCCTCCTTTGAGGCTGCCTGACTGGTTTACCATCCTTTTTAATGTAAATGTGATGGGTACAGACTGAAGGGTGGACTCCTTTCATTTCCTTATAGCTCCAAGCAAAATCATCCAAATGGTTGTTCAATAAGCTACACAGCTCTTTCTCCTGATAGGGGAATAGGGATGAGTTGACCTTCAAGGTTCTTTCAGGGAAAAATTCCACATTCTTAACTCGGAGATAGGTCGGATCAGCCACACAGAGATCAACTAAAGCACTGGCTTGGGTTTCTTCCACCAACTATTCTAATGGCAACACACTAGGGGGTGGATTTTCAATCAAATTCTCAATAAGATCATCCTCGGTTTGAGGACCTCCCCTGGTGGCTTCCACTATGCATAATGGTGTGGAGTAGACTTCATCCTCATCCTCCTCCTCCAACCAGAGAGGTAAGTCATGTTCTAACAGAGGTCAGGCAGGAGGATATAGGACTAGCTGTTTGGACATATGCCCATTCTTGATGGTCATGCTCCTAGCTCGACAACTGATGTAAGCATCTGCAGTAGCTAACCACGGCCTTCCCATGATGAGCGGGTACGCAGTGAGCTTTTCTTTTGGGTGAAGAACCAAGAAGTCATAAGGGTACTCCCAGGAATCAATCAAGAACATGACATCTTCCACAATCCCCTCAGGAGTCACAGTGGAGCGGTCTGCCAATTGCAGTACTGTTGAGGTCTTTCTTAGGGAACTCTGAAGGTTGAGTTTAAGCATAGCGTCCCTGGTCATTACATTAATGGCAGCCCGCAGATCAATCAAGGCCTGGGGGATTATGGTGCCATTGATGTGGACATCAACTATAGGACTCCCAGGGTCCAGATATTTTGGACAGATTACCTGTCCCAACATCAGGTCAGATAGTTGTCCTGTGACATTGATAGTTGGGGCATCTCTCTTGCCCTTGCTCGAGTGCATGAAGCACTTCTGTTTGATCAATTTGTTGTAGATTGGTACATCTTTTACGGCTTGGAGAAGTGGTATTTTCAAACATAATTGTTTAAGTTCTCCCAGAAGTTTAGTTTCTTCTAGGTTTGGTTATGTGGTTCCAGTTAGTCTCTCAGGAAAGGGTGGAATGGCTTTGGGTTCACTTTCCTGTTTTTCTTCCTCATCCTCCTTAGGAGTGGGTTGGCTATCTGGGAGGACCTTCCCAGATCGTAGGTTGATCTCCTGAATCTCCACAGCATAGTTAGGGCATGTTGTTTCTCCAATATATACCTGTTGGGCCTGTCTGTTGTTGGGGTTCGGGTTCAGTTGAGCAGGTATCTGGGGTTGTCTTGGAGGAGCAGGAGGTAATGGTTATGGTTGCATAGGTGGCAGAGGCAAAAGAGTGAGAGAAGAGTTTTATTGTGGCCTCCACCCCTGATGAGGTGCATTCCACTGAGGTTGTGGCTGAGTGTGAGAATGAAATGAGTGAACAGCTGGTTGAGTATAGTATTGAGATGGATACAACCAAGGAGGGGGTGTGGACCAGGAAGGATGAGTAGGGGGACCCCAAGAAGGCATGGAAGTGGCTTGATTGGGGTTGTAATAAGTCTGGGATGTCCCTTACATTCCCTGTTGGTAAGGTCTGGGTCCATGTGGCCTCCTTTGGTTCATGAAGTAGAGTGGTTCAGTGGCTCCTTCAGCCCCTTGGTACATAGCTTTAAATTCGGGCAAGGAAGGGCACTGAATTATAGGATGGTATTCTTCATGGACAAAACACACCTCTACAGAGTGCAATGGACATTTGTTCCTAGGATGCTTTCTAGTGCACCTGGGACAAAAGATGGCCAAAGCTCTCTCAGCTTCCTCTTGCTTCTTTTTGATTCACAAGGTATCCATTTGCATGGCAATGGTCTGTCTCATCTTGCTTTTGAAATCTTTCATCTCATTTGCAAACTCATTTTTAAGGAATAAACTAGATAAGGGGGTACTAGCTAAGAGTTGACTTCCTCTACCTCTCTTTCTGGCTGCCCTAGAATGGTTCCTAACCACAGTCTTTATGTCATCATAAGGTAGCTGGTAGATGTCTTCCCTAGCCAGTAAATGGAGGGTATCTAAAAGGTCTTTAGGGACTCCTCTAAGCAGAACCAACTTCAGAGATTCGGGGTCAAGTGTGCAACTGACCCTTTTATAATTGAGTTGAAACCTCTCTTCATAGTCTTCTAATGATTCATCACTTCCCATGGTCATTCGAAAGATTTCTTCTTTTGTATCCTTTGACCTACAGTAGTCCCGGTATTTGTTGTTAAAGGCTTGTTGCATCCGAGCCCAAGTTGTGATACTGTTTCCAGGCAACCCCATGAACCAACGTAGTGCTGCATCCTTGGGGGTAAAAGGAAAGAGTTTCAACTTTTTCTCGTCTTCTGCATAGTCATAAGTTCGACAAAGGACAACAAACTCAAACAAGAAGGTATCAAGCTCTTCACTAGTCAATCCATGGAAGTGAGGTAAGGTAGAGGGACTTATGTTTTTCATTTTTGTGTCCCCATTGGTCTCTTCGATGGGAAAGGCACCTTCTACTCTCTCCCCATTTCCTCCACCATTTGTGTTTTCAGCCATGGTCTCAGGAAGAATGGTTTCTTGCTCTTCTTCTGTTATAGGATCTTCGTATATCTCTGGAGGTTCACCTATAGGTTCTTTTGGATCACTGCCACCAAAGAAGAAAGAAGGGTGACTTAGTGATGTGGTGGGGGTGTTGGGTAGGAATTTTCCTGAATTGTCTCTGTTCCTACGAGGCATGAAAGGAAATCTCTTTTTTTTAGGTGATTTTTGTTTCTTTTTTCTTCTTGTTCCTGCAAAAATTGAAATAAATTGAACAACAATTTGCAACTAACTGAAATCTACCTTGCTAAAATGAAAATGTAGAATTGAAATGAAAGCAGGAAAGGACTAATCTATTTTGCTAAAATGAAATTGTAGAATTGTAATGAAAGCAGGAAAGGACTAATCTATTTTTCTAAAATGAAATTGTGGAATTGAAATGAAAGCAGGAAAGGACTAATCTATCTTGCTGAAATGAAATTTCGGAATTGAAATGAAAGCAGGAATTGTCAAATCTTCTTTTGCAGAATTAAAATTGTAGAATCGAATGGAAAGTAGAAAATATCCAATCTATGCTTGCTGAAGTGAGATTATAGAATGGAAATGAAACAACTACTCTACTGTTGCTGAAATAAACTACTTAGCAGAAGGTTGCAGTAGAAAATAGAAGAAAAACAGTAACCACAAAATACTTTGACGCTTCCCTAGCAACGGCGCCAAAAATATGGTGAGTTCCAGTATTGTTGCAATGATGCTGCAACTGCTGGGACTCCCTACTTTACTTTTAGGAAACCTGGTAGTTCGTAACAAACTTGGAAGTGACGGTGGTATATGCACAAGTAATAGCTCTTACTGCAGGCTGTCACTTGATCAGCTGGCACAAGTTCGCTAGGAGCTCAAGCCAACTTCTATGAGTTCTCAGAAGAAGCTTTTAACCATGATGGAAGGAAGCTAACTCAAAAAGAGGCTAGTCTACTTGCAGAAAGAGGATGAAAGATGAAAGGAAACGCAAACTCTAGTTTTACCGACTAACCCTACTTGTGCAAGAACAGGGATGTAAGCTATTGAAATGGATGCCATTGACTATTGAAAAGGTAAAATGCATGTGTTTAAGCTACTTCTGAAGCAAAATATGGAAAAATCATCTTTTTGCATTTTTGAGCAATTTTATGCACAATTATTATGCATGTGTTTTAATTATTTTTGACTGTGTAGAGGTTTATTGGTGAAAGGAAATGGAATGGGCATTTGCAGGAGGTTGGGAAGGTGTGGAGAGGACCTAAGGGGTCCCTAGCACCCTTCTGGAGATTTCCACCACGCTCAGATCTCGAAAAATCGCTCGCGTGAACTTCTACAGGAGGCTGTAGGGGATCTACAGGAAATTCTACAGGAAGTTCTACAGGAACAGGCCGAAAGTGGTTTTTAGAGGGTTAATGGTGGAAAAACAGTGGGAAAGTGGAAATGAAGGATGGATAGGGATGCTATGGGATCTAGGACCTGGTAAATAAAGCTCAAGAGTGATGAAGATGGTTGGATTTGTTCAAAGATGAAGGAAGCAATGTTGCACAAAAATGTAGAAATTAGGGCAAGTTGGGAAAGTATGGCGAATGAGTGAAGGAGATCTTGAGCGAGGGACTGGAGCAGGTTGTATGATGGAGGAAGGATAGGCTGGAGTGTCTTACAGGTGTTCTGCACACTACTTTCCAAAACTGATCCAAGCAAAGACTAAGAAAACAGAGATTTATCTATTTTGACCTAATTCTGACCTAGAAACCAGAAACGTGATGAACAGAAATTTATAGACAGGAAATAATTCAAAAAATCTATGGAAACTGAGCAAGAACAGATCTAGGCATGAAAACACAACTGATGTCAACTTTTCCAACTCAAAATCTAACACTAGCAATTGCATTGGAAGGCAAAAACAGTGTTTTTGTGGCAGCAAGTGTGCCTTGGTCTCAATTCATGGTCCCAAGGAGGGAGAAAGGAGATCAAGGACTTCTTGGTAGCATTTTTGTGGATCTTTTTTGTTATCAAACTATCAAATCAGCCTGAAGCATGAACAACTATCTTAATCATCAAAAACAACCTAAGTAACAAAGCAAGATTTAACCTATATAATAGAAATTATTCTATGAATGTAGTAAAAACACATAAAAATACACAAAGGAGGTACTGGGAACTTGGTTTGGGCCCAAACCCAAGAGCTATAGCCTCCTACGAAATATCAAAGTTGGTTCAAAGCTGGATTCATCTTCATTGAACAAAAATAATAGTTACATCACAAAAACTGTCTCCAAGAAGAAGCTCGAAAATGTGTTGATTACAGGGCTGCACTAAAGTGCGAAAATAGACTATCAAATGGCTAAACTACTAAGACTTGAAGCCTTCCTACTTATGCAAATGTGGAATCCCAACAATCCTCCTTAACTTTAGGAGCTTGGCTTCCCAAAACTACAGTTAATAGTCACTTCACTAGACCTGCTTGGCTGCCCCTTGAAATCATCTTTGGTGGGTTGTTGAACTCTGAACTGCTGGTGGAGAACTCAAGGAAGGAGTCATTTAGTGTAGGAGACACCCCTCCTATAAATCCTCAGCCTTGTTTCTTCGAATTTGGAAGCCAATCTGCTCAGAAATGCCTGATCTTGGTCCAAAAATGTCCAAAAATCTGCAATAAGCAAGTATTAGATTTTGTGGTAAAGTGATTGTTCCCATTCACTCAATTAACATAAGTATATTCAAAAGCATGCATAAAAATATGGAGAATGGTGGATTAAATGAGAATAATAGGCAAAATGAGCCCATATAGTTACCCATTTCTGGGGCTCATCAAGGACCACAAGGACAATCATTGAATGACATGAATCCTCCTTATATCGGTCAAGGTCCTATGGCTAATTACATGGCTAGCAGGATCCCTCAACAAGGTATTGCTTAATTCATCTAGGCACCCCACTCTCAACCTCAAATGTGTCAAGGGGGCACTCCTTATCCTATGGGAACTTATATGCCCCAGCCTAACAACCCTTATGGATAGCCACAATATATGACTGTGTGCCAAGGAAATTATTATTCCATGCATCCTATGTATAATGCGGCAAACAATATGATGGGAGGGCCGCAAGGGTCCTCAAGTCATATGTCATTACCTTGGTCTGAATCCAGGGCATCAAATACCTTTCATTTCTTTGCAATGCTTGACATCCCCGATTTGTACAAACTCACCAATGACCCCATCTATCACAACTTACTATGGCCTCCAATCTCGCACAAAATTCCCACAAACATCTCGAAGTTCGAAGTGAAAAAAGGGGAGGATCCGGGTACACACATCACCACCTATCATTTATGGTGCGTTTCTAACTCCATGGTGGATGATAGTATCCAACTTTGGCTCTTTCCCCATACCCTTACTAGGAATGCATCCAAGTGGTATATTAAGTTACCACACTCATCAACCAATACCTTTGGCGCTTTAGCGATGGAATTTTTAAATCGCTTTTAGCTACCCATTCGCTATGAAACTGGGATGAAACTCCTTACTTCTTTACATCAGGACACTGCCACCCACATCTCTGATCACATCCATGAATGGAGACGTAGGCTGAGGCTAGTCAAAGCTCCCCTCCCAGATTATCTATTAGCAGATTGGTTCTGCAAATCTCCACTCCCTCAAATCGCTAAGGATGTCATCTCAGGTGGTGTGGTCATGGAAGACCAATCCATTCGTCATGCCCAACACTTATATTTTATTTATTTACAGTCTGGCACATTATACGATGTCATTCCCCATACCCGTAGAAACTCCAATGCTCTTGCTACTCAGGAACTCGAGGTGCACGTTGATGGTATCATCAGCGCTACCTCTGGGGCTACTATAAAGCAACTTATTGGTCACATTTCCAAGTTGTCTATTGACCCCGCTACCCAATCGAATGCTCTTCCTACTGCCGTAATAAACTCTACACAGTCTACATAAAAACCTGGTGGTAAGAACAAGAAGAGCAAGAAAAATACTGCTCCTTTTAAAGAGCAGTCAACCAAATAGTACGACCCAAAGCAGAAAGTTATTGCGCCTCTTGATAGTGGAAAAGACAAAGTTGTCAAATTCCCTTGCAAAATCTATGTGGAAGACCATATGACACATCGTTGTTTGCATCTCCACGAATGCACATATTTCCTTGCTCAAAAGGACATTGGCCGAACCCCCGGGGTCCTAAACAACCCTTTCCTTGTCACACAGCAACAACATCTGATTGCAAACAAACCTCAACCCCAACAAGGGGGAAACAATATTTCACATCATCCTTTAGTTGGTGAAGGACCATTTACTGTTTACACCTTTGAAATGGTCGATCTTCAAACTAGAGCAAAAACTTATGGAGCTCCAGTCGCTAATGCTGAGGAAGCCTCCTCAGGTCAAAACCCACCGCTGCCTAACGATCTCCATATCGAAAGGCCCAATTCTAATCTTGTGATTCACTCCGAAAAATAAGCACTTCCTCTCACAATGCATAATAAATCTGCACGTGTTGACCATAACTACAGTATTGTTGAAGATTTTTCGCAAGCACCATCAGCTATGTCGGCACTCGAAATATTGCAAAATTGTCAAGCACAAAGGAAATCTCTGCTTTCAGAAATTGGTGGGGTTGACCCTCATGATTCCATGCTTGTAATTATCGACATGGAAAAATGTAAACCTCCCCTTTCACAATAGCTTGCATTTCAGGTCAAATATTTTTGAAAGGGCTTCAACCCACGTCATGTTAGCTTCATGTTGGCTCACCTTGGGTTCTACAACCCTGTCACCACCATTGAATTTCATTAAAGCTTTCGAAGACGACACTTTCATCCCAAAACGTTAGCTTTCCAACTACCCCATTATTTTGAGTGGGAGAACAATCACGGTGGATATCGAAGTCATGTATTAAAACTCGGCTACAATCTTTTGTTGGGTCGCAGTTGGACTTACTCCATGAATGCCATTATGTCTATTGTCTTTCGTATCATTCTATTTCCATTGGATGGAAGGATAGTCACAGTGGACCAACTGTCCTTTTGCAACCCAGATTACTCCCCATTACCTAGCAACTCTATACCGTTAGTGGGTGGTATTCTTGACTATTACGTCAGTATCGGTACCAGTCTATTGAAGGGTTCTTCCTTGATGGGTTGTTTTCCTCTCTCACTGCCCGTGGTTCCATAGACAATCTCTATGGTCTCATCTATTCCTTGTGATCCAACCGATCCTTAGATCCTCTTGGCCCCTTTAGACATTGACTCTTACGGAGAACAAATGCTGCTGTCACCAGCTGAATTGGCCTACCAAGCCATTCAATCTACATCCAAATCTTTGGTCACTTTGGTCATGACCAATGGTACCACCTCCTCTCCCATAAATTCTCCTTCTAATGATCTCCTCAATCAAGTCCTACCTTCAGATGAAGCTATTCGAGAGATCATGTGTTTAGAAGAGCGACCTTGGGAGGATTCTCACCATCACGTTTCGATATCTGATTCGGACACGATGCCCATTCAAATCCTATCTTTTGACACACCTGAAATTGCTCCCTCGATTTATACAACCATCCAAACTTTGGACTCGAAAGGGAACATGGGCAATATTTCAAAGACATTGCTCATCGATATTTCGGTCAAGACAAGCATTATGGAAAACATCTAGATTGGAGCCGATTGCACTCCTAAGGAAGTTTCAAGCTTCACCTGCCTTTTTAAGGAATTTGGTGATGTATTTTCTTGGTCTTATGAGGAAATGCCTGCCATAGTTCCATCTATTTTTGAGCATGAGATTAAGGTTGATGACAATGCCAAGCCTGTCTGCCAAAAGCTTTGACCAGTCCACTGTCGCAAAACTGCAGCCATCAAGATAGAGGTGGAAAAATGGTTGTGTGTTGGTTTCATCTACCCCATTCCCTTAAGAGAATGGGTTTCCAATCTGGTTCCTGTAGATAAGAAACAGGGTACCATCCATGTCTGTGTCGACTACCAGGACTTGAACACTATGTGTCCAAAAGACAATTATCTAACACCGTTCATCGACCAAATAATTGATGACTGTGCTAGTTGTGAATCCTTATCATTTATGGATGGTTTCTGAGGTTATAACCAGATCACCATAAAACTCACAGACCAGCACAAAACCGACTTCATTTTCCCTTGGGGAATATTTACATATTGAAAAATCCCATTTGATTTAAAGAATGTTGGAGAAACATTTCAACAGGCCATGGACTATGCATTCCATTATATGAGACATATTGTTTAGACTTACTTGGGCAAACTTCCAGCCCATTCCAAGAAGCGAACTCAACACCTAGCTCATTTACGAGAAATATTTCTTAGGTGAAAGTTATATAACATATGCCTGAATCTGTACAAATGCATTTTCTTTGTCAACTCTAGAAACCTACTTGGTTTCATTGTCTCAAAACATGGGATTAGGGTTGATCCCAATAAGGTAAAGGAAATTACTCAATTTCTCGGACCACAATCCATTTTGTACCTCCAACGTTTGCAAGGGAAAAAAAAACTTCTTACGATGGTTCATTGTAAATTATGCCGAGTTTAATAAAGGCTTTATGCACCTACTAAAGAAGGGAGTACCATAATTGTGGGATGATCAAGCCCAACGATCATTTGATTCCTTGGAAAGGCACTTATATCAGCCCCACTGCTTAGTGCTCCCAACTATGGGAATGACTTTCTCCTATATCTGGCAGCCTCGCGATCCTCTCTTGGAATGGTGTTTGTCCAAAATCGTGATGATTTGAGTGAGCATGTGATCTATTATCTTTCAAAAGGCCTAGCTGGGATGAAACTCAAATATTCACATGTGGAAAAGCCATCCTTGGTAGTTTCCTTTTCTTTCAATCGATTTCGACATTATATACTGCTGCAATAGACTATCGTCATTGCTTTGGAGAATCCCATGAGACACATTTTGTCTCGTCAACTCATTGGAGGAAAATATTCAAAATGGATAGTTATCCTCCAACAATTTGATTTGATTTTTGCCACTGCCAAGGGGAAAAAATCCTTAGTCTTCACCGAACTTTTTTCACATCTTCCCATGTCAATCCAAATAAGATAGCCCACAATCCTCTCCTGGATGAATCTTTCTATCTGATCAACTCTACTGACCCTTGGTATGGTGGCATTCTTGTCTACCTCCAAGCACAACGTTTCCACCATGAACTATCATCAAGTGACCATCGTCGCATCTACCACCAAGCGCAACACTATTTAGTGTTGAACAATACTTTATATTGCCATGGTGTTGATACAGTTCTTTGACATTACCTCACTCATGAAGAGGTGGAACACATTTTAAATGACTTCCATGTTGGGGCATGTGGCGGTCATCTTTCTGGCATGTCTACTACTCAGAAAATTTTACGCGTAGCTACTATTGTTGTTGGCTATGTGGGGCCTGGCCCAGGTTTAGAAGTGATTTAGCCAAGAAAATACCGGTACTACTGAGCCTTTCGGCAATAGTCCACGGAGTGCGCATTGAGGTCTCACCCGAAGTAGTATGGGAGGGTGCTGGAACCAAGTTTCTTCACCCAGGGATATCTAATAGGGGGCGATAGGTATGTGATTCAACCTTCACACTTACTAGGCGTACGCGCACCAGTGAGCTCCTCACGTTCTGTGGTACTGCCTTCATGTAGCTCTAGCTGCAGTGCAACCAATGTTAATTACCAAAGTCTCCCTTAATTAGGTTATGTTTGCTAATTACTTAGGAGGTTTTCCTACATAAGCATTCATACAAGTGCATGCATATAAATAGACAGATACCATTAACGCATAACATCAAAATATAGTTCTAGGAAATAGATGCACAATATGCCGAATCAACTTAGCTTTATTAATAATCCTTTTCAAGTTTAGTTCAATACAGAGTCGACTCCGCCCAGTGCACTTAGCTGTAGGGGTTAGTGCACTCAGCTGTAGGGGTCCACGCACTCAGCTGCGGACTGTACTAGGCCTCTGTGCATTCAGCTGTAGAGCCTCTTCCTACTACTACGACCCAATACACTTTAGATCCACTTCTATCCTCTAACCATGCCTTTGCATCTATCTATTACTTTCTTTTCCCCCCAAAAGACTATCTTTACACTTAGAGCCTCACTCTATTTATACAATCCCATGGTCTCTAGACCATGGGTAGGCCAACACAACTTTACATTAAATTACATTATTTTAGGGCGGAAAACCCTATGACTCATCCTAGACTCTCGCGCTCCACTCCCGCATTTCGTGGGGTCCTTACATTACATTGACCAAAACTCGGGCTTTAAGCCCCATAAACCTGCTATGGGGGGATCCACTGCCCAACAGGCCCCCAACACAATCATTGTGACTCATCCCTAGTCACTCTGCTGGTACGGTGATATTTGCGTGAAGTCCATCTAGCAAGTCTCGCGTGGCTTGGGTGTCCGTAGCACACTGTTCGGCTGTCTGCTGAACTTGTTGCACATGTATCTCTCAACCTTCATGAGGAGGGTCAAATTCCTGTCCAACCACATAAAGTTCCTGCATCTGTGCCTGCTTACCTTCAATGGTAGTTGTAATTGTGAACACTTCATCGATCCATGGTTGGATGCGTGCTTTAAGAAGGGCTTTGTTTTAGTGTGCAACGTCTAATCGGTCCTTCAGTGCCCTTGCCTGCTGTAGTCTAGCGAGTCTTTGAGTAAGGGAAACTGTCTGCATGGTGCCCTAGACAGTGTCTTACTCCTGCTACAACTCACGCACCTCTGTCTCTAGGTGCTATAGGTTTAGGTCTTCCTGCTGGTGCGTAAGCATGGTTAGTGCTTGTTCCAATAGCCCAGTACAATCCTGTGTCGCCTTGCCAATATGCTCCAACCTCGTCTGGATAGCACGAGCGCGCAACTCTCTAACTTTGGGGGGTGTGGAGGGTTGTGCCTTCAATCGCAACTCGACAATCTGCAGGTTCAACTCAAACTAAACCTTTGTCATTTCTTCCTGGGCCTCACGGACTCCAACCGCTAACCTAAGGACCCACTCTGCTGCTAGTAGCTCTATCGACACATCCAACTCTAGAATGTTCCTGCATGCATCCTCTATGGCCTGCTCCAGTTCATGAGCCTGCGCAACCAACTCATCCCGCTGGATGCTGAGCTAGTCCATGTTGATTTTCTACTCATGCAGGACCTGGATCGCTCGACCTTCATGAGTGGGAAGCTCTGCGGTGACCTCATCCTACTGCTGGTACAAAATTTCACGCGGCAAGGTGGCTAAGTTCAATTAGATTCCTTTCATCTTGCTCATTGTAGACTGATCACCCTCGCTTGCTGTTGCTAGCGTGCCTTCGGGCAACATGAAGGTGTTGGCCATATGGGCACGCAACGTCTATTTGGCCTTAGCGGTTCCTGTTGTGACATACTAAGCCATTGTACCTGTTAGGGGGGCTTGTACCTATAATCCTTGTAGCTGTGTGCTGAGCACCCCCAACACAGTGCTCTGCTCCATCCTCAGTTCCTAGAGTGGGACCTTTGTGACCTCACGAATCGTTTCATTGATGTGAAACAGATCACCTTCTGTGAGCGTGATCGGGCTCGACAGACGTCTTTGTGGCTTTTACCTTCTTCCTCAGAGCTATTTTCTCAGGGTTGCGAGGCCGCTTGAGTTGGGTCGATGTGGAACCAGGGTCCGCGCGGTCCTCCGCCTTGTCCACTTCCCTGGTTTGCTGCCCCGTGGACATCTCCTGGCCCTCCTCGGCCTCTCTAGTTGGTGCTATTGTGGTTTTATCCATCTGCGACACTACTGCTACATCAGCCGCCTTCTGTTGTGTAGCTGCTTCTTGTTCCTGGTGTCTATTTTTAGCCAGTTGCACTTGGTGTCCTTCTTTCTTTGCTAGGCTACAACCTTCTCCATTTCTGCCAAGTCTGGGGCACGCCACTCCAGAGACCATGACTCCATTACTGTGAAGATTGCATCATCTGTTGCAATGAACAAGAGCTTTACCCATTTTTGTGCTGGATCCTTGCATGCTCGGATATACAGGTTATGCATATCCACCTTGAATTCTGCCAGGTTCTGCAAGATGTTATGAACCGTAGGGGATAAGAATGGCCTTTGGTTGATCCAAGTTTGGATGCTTGCCTCCATGAACACCCAGAACACCTTTATCTCGCGAATCCTCTTCATGTCTTTTATAGCCTAGAGTGAGGTGTACCTCGCGTCTTTGGGCAGATCATCCTCAATAGTGGGAAACTGGTTGTCCTCTGGTAGCTCCCCGGCAACCAACAGGATGGATAAGAGAAAACACACGTAGTGGAAGGTCTTACCCTATTCTTGGGCCTCCCTGTAGTTCATCAAAAACTCATCGGAGAGGAATTGCGCCCAGTTGAACTCGACCCCCTCTGTGCACTACTCTGCCAACACAATAAAAAATGTTGGTACTTTGTCGGGGTGACATTTCCTCATTAACTTGCCAGCCAGTAGCTGGGTGGCTACGCACACCCCTTTGTCTTTAATTCTTGTTGTTGCATACCCACACTTTTTCTTTTCTAGTTTATACTTGGCCTTCATGGCTTCTGCGAGGTCCAAGTCGCTGTTTTTTCCTGCTATGGCCATGGGGTCGTGTCCTTTGATTGGTAGTCGAGAAATCCAGTGAATTAGGTCGGCCATGATGGGAATAGGATCCTCCAGCTAGAGATATCCATCATCCACCAGGCACAGCAGCTACCTGATGACAAAAATGGTGATGGGTGCACGGTGGTAGTGGGGTATCCCTCACAGATGGAGTAACCCAGCCTTCTCCACACCACGCAACCATTTCTGCTTCATTAACTTCTCCATGGACAACTATGGGAACTTCTCGCTATCTGCGAGGTCCCAATCCTCGAACTTCGTGGTAGGTACCCGTCCCAACAGCAAACCTTCAAACCTTATATCATCGGGGAGGAGTGGGGTCTGGAGCACACTCTTCGTGGCCTCCAGGTCCTTCAGTATCTTGGATTTCCCCTTCCACGGGGGGGCGTATGGAGGTAACTTTGTTGCGGAATACATTTGGGAGACATCCTCTGCCTCATTGTCCTGCGCCTCAATTTGAGTGATCAGAGCTTGCAAGTCTTCCTCCTCCTCATTTGTTTCAATGGTGATAGCTTTTCCCTTCTCTGTCATTGACAATTTGCCAAACCGTGGGTTTCTTGGGGATACACGAACTGGCCCCATCGTTTTCTTATCTTTTTGCGGCCGCGGTTCTCATGGTGATCTTGGAACTTCTGCCGTAGCTGCTGCCTTTCTAGACTACTCATGGGCTATATTGGGCTCCATGGTAACTTCGGCGAATCACACTCTTGTTCTAGTAGCCGTCATCATGTCTACACTTGAAGGTGGTAAGAGTACGCAGTGCTCAATGCTCTGTACTTGCTCAATTCTCAAACACCCAAGTGTTTCCTTGTGGCTAGCCCTCGGGGTTTTATAACATCTTTTTAATTTGAATTCAACCCTTCCCCCCACTTCTGAGTCATTAATGCCTTCTTGGTGCCAGATCATCCCAAATCCAGCTCTTAATTCATGTCTTAATTTCCCACTGCCCACTCCTTTTTTCCTTAAATTGGGCCTCTTGTCATGAACAATGACACCAATGGTCACCTCGCAGCCTACCCAGGCAGCAACACAAACCCCTATGCGCAGGCACGACCCCTGCGACATACTGACCCTCTGCTCAACTCCCTTATCATGCGGCTCCCCTACAGACTCTTTTATAGTCCTGCGCTTTCTTTCAATTTCTTGGAGCACTGAAACTGTGCTCCCTCCGGATAGTCAGGTGGTCACACCACCTATGCAAGGCTTCAATTCAATTTCTAGCCTAGTTTGTGGGCACTCCTTAATTTCCCTTGCAACAGTCAGTGTCGTGCGTTCTTCCTTATGTGGTGCACTCCCCTAGTTACTTTGTCTGGTAAGGTGTGGTCGCGGCCATGGTAACAGAGCCACAAATTCTCAGCGGAAATCTTCTAATGCAGTAGTATCACCACTCATATCTTGTCCTGTCATTCTTAGTTTATCTTGCATGATTTCAGTTTCCATTTTGTTTATTTCTTCGTCCATTAACCTGCTTTTCTTCCTCAGCCGTACCCGATCTTCTTTGAGTTTGTTAAGTTTAATATTCCCTCGTTGAATGGCTTCTTGTAACCGCATAATTTCTTCATTTGGTTCCTCACGTACTATCCCAACTGTAGTTGCTATTGCATTAGGATTCCTCTCTGCTCTTATGGTCTCGTCTCTGCTCTTGAGCATTGGAATTATTTCCACACGCAGGTCTTTGCACATGGCCCTATAGGCCCATCCAACCACTGGTACACATAGGTTCTAATCAATTCATCTTGCCTGGTGAACCCTATTCAGGATTCCACATACCTTCTCGAATGATTCCGCATGGAACATTTGTGGTGTGTGTCGCTTTTCCTGCTGCTACATTCTGTTCTCATTTTCGATCCCTAGTTTGGGGTATGTTCGTGTGGATTACACGACACACGTCTGTACCCATCAACATAGGGGAGCATGCAAGCTGCTTTATCCTAGCTTCCCAACTCTTGGTTGAAGATGGGGTCTTCTAAACTCTAGACAGATCATCCTTCTACATCTATGCAAGTCCACAAACTTGCCTTGACGTGTACTCCACCATCATGTGGGTGTTGCGCATAGTGCCCATTTCAGCGCATCAAACCATTGTTGTTCTGGTACTGCGCTTTCAAATTTGTCCAGGAATTCATCCACTGTTGTCACTCCATCATATGATGGCAGTTCCCTTGACTTTGTTGTCATGCAATGTAGTTATCTAATCATCATTTTGCAATTCAACGTTGTCACTTAATGCAACCGATTCTTCCATCGTTCTACTTCTTCCCCTGAATCCAAAGTGCAGGAGCTTTCGCGCTCCCACAAGATTCTCCCATCTGCAGTTGGATTCACCCAATCCTAGTATCACACAGTTATCTTGTAAATACAATCCAGCTCATCGTCGCTTTCATCGTCGTGCACTGGTTCAGTGTAGCGCGCTTCTTCGGTTGGGTCTAGTGGGACTACTACGCGTAGTGATTTTTTCTCGAATATCATCTTTCGCTTCTTCAGGTTGATGACTCTGTTCATATCAGTGGCCTAGTCTATTCCTAACAACGCGAGATAGGGATTGCTATCATTGACAATCTCTATCACTTCAAAGTCCATCTGTGTGCTCACACCTTCAATATCAACTGTTACCCCTTGCAACATCCACATGGGAAAAATCTTCTGCTGGTTCACCATTCGTAATTGAATAGGGGACCACTACAACGCAGGCCTGCCCATGCATTCCCATGTTTTCTTCGGTAACACATCCGCGTCTGACCCTAGGTCTAATATTACCTGATCCATTCCATACTCACCAATTTGTGTGGTCAATCTCAACTCCCTTCCAGTGCGCAAGGCATGCTTTCCCAATTTCCGGACTATGCGCAGTTCTCCTGACCCCACGCACCTAGTGATCAGCTTCGGTAGTCCCTTCAGTACCTTGTTTTCGTGCAGCAGTTTCATGCATGTCTCCAGAAAGGTAGTAAGCATAGAAGGATCCATCCCTGGATCTAGTTGATCCTTACTACTCGAAGTGGATGCCTCCATGAAGCTCTTCTTAGTTTCCATAACCGTCGCCTTTGTGCATTCTAAGACAAGCTCAGGTTCCTTTGCAGGAGCCTTGCAAACCCATGTATCTTCCTCGGGCTACTTCCCCTTACCATCCCCTATGGTCACACAGTTTTTGAGCATCATGTTCACATTCGGGTCATCCTCGTGCGGTTCAGACCTCATCATTTGGATATTCTGGGTCGGAGGAGGCTAAAATACCCCCTTTTCACGCATCTGTGTGATCAACATAGTAAAATCTATTGTTTCATGGTCAAACTGAGCACAATATGAACAGGATATCCTCATTGTGTTGGTACAATCATGGGCTTAGTGCCTTGGTCCTCCGCAATTGTAACAAATTAACTGTTTGCGGCCCCTTCTTGGTCCCATTCCTCCTCATCCTCGACCTCGCCCCTGAAATCCAGCATGTGCCATCCCTGCAGCTGGGTCAAGTGCTCGCATTTCTATCTGCATCCTATAGGGTGGGGTCCAATCCATCATTAGCTCATAGCTGTGACAAGTGCGCTCATCGTGGCCTACCAACTTGTAGAAATTACAAAACAACCGTTGGGGAGTTTGTGTATACTTCTGTAACAAATGAAAATTATCCGTCATGTGTTTTCCTCCTATCTGACAGATCATACACCATAACGCAGGTGTCACACTCAGGCCTGCCTGTGCCTCTGATCTCAATAGCATTGGTCCCCTTCCTGCCAAGTAGTTCGTGAATACTGTACAGTGATCCTTGTCATGGCCCTAGCCTTTGCATTTTATGCACCATACTTCCTCATGCACCTCTGGCCGCGGTGACCTATCTTGCTTCAAACTCTGCATTTCCAAGCATAGATTCTATAGTTGCATGTGGATTTGTTAAACTCCCAACCCAATGTCTTGTATCAGGGTCTCATGCAACCTCATTGCCATTTCCAATGCTTCGGTCTGGGTGGAAAGTTTATGTTGTGACACTACCATCCTCAAGTGTGGTGTTAGGGATACCATAAACCATGCATGATGTTGGGCATTTGTTAGCATCATATTGGCCTCGCGGATTGTATTCTTCAGCTGTTGATCCAGATCCCAGGTGATCTCGCCTGGAAGCATCACAATCTCTTTAAACCCGATGATTGATTGTGTCTCTGATTTCGGCTGGCTAAATTCTCTGTTCAACGCATTCTAGATCTATGTTATCCCTACGTTTAGGTGGTCATTAGAGTGCTTGATATACCATGTCAATGCGCGATCCTGCAACACGCTCACCAATGTACCCTTCTTAATGTTATCGTCTGTGACCCCTTGCGCTTCCCACATTGCTCTTACCATGAACTAGAACTGGTCTTGATCTTCATTCCCTACACCTTTGAATACAAGTAGTTTGATCGTTCTCGCCATGCTGAACTGTGGGGGTGGTGGAGGTGGAGTGGGTGGAGATGGAGGTGAGGGAGGTGAAGTAGCTGGTGGTGTGGGTGGAGATGGAGGTGAGGGAGGTGAAGTAGCTGGTGGTGTGGGTGGAGGTGGTAACTGCGAAATGCACTGCCTTATCAAACTGACCGCACTTCTCGGAGAGACCCGAGCGAGCTCTTCCTCGTTGTCTCACGAAGGTCAAATTAAGTGATTGTTTTCTAATTCCCTGCTACCTTTGTAGATATTTTCGCTCTGCATTGTCCCAAACATTAATGTATTCGCATAACCCGCTTTTCACATAATAGCATCTTAATCTAGGTATTCAAAGATTTAATATACTTACCTCGAGGTCCCTTGAGAAAACATCATTCTACTTCGTTGTAGCTCATGGTTATCTCTACCACGAACTCAGCGATGAATCACCCTATTATCTGGTCAAGCCAATGGTCCACAGCTTGCGCGATCTTATCTTTTGGTGCCTCTAGTATACGTACAAATTCCGGAGTCCACACTATTGGTTGGTCGAGCCTACACCTTCCCTGGCTGTCGACTAACCTTGCGATCCACTCATACAGTTCAAAAGGAAAGGATGCAAAGAAAATCTTGTGGATTTCTGTATACACGTAGTGATCCAGCCACCTTTTCTCAAATACTTGTGGAGTTTTGTTTTCCTGTGTCACGAACTTGTGAATCTTCTTGTCCAACCACTCTTCAATTTCCTTCTTTGTTGGGTTCCAGTGGCACAACATCAGACATCCCTTAGGTAGATCCCGATCCTTGCAATGGAACCATTTGTTGGCTACGTGGGGCCTGACCCAGGTTCAAAAGTGATTTAGCCAAGAAAATCCCGATACTACTGGCCCTTTCGGCAACAGTCTGCGGAGCGCGAACTGAGGTCTCGCTCGAAGTAGTATGGGAGGGTGTTGGAACCAGGTTTTTGCACCCTGGGGATGTCTAATAGGGGGTGATAGGTATGCGATTCAACCTTCATGCTTACTGGGGTACGCACACTAGCGAGCTCCTTACGTCCTATGGTACTGCCTTCGCATAGCTCTAGCCACAGTGCCAACAGTGTTAATTACCCAAGTCTCTCTTAATTAGGTTTTTTTCGCTAATTACTTAGGAGGTTTTCATACATAATCATTCATACAAGTGTGCGCATATAAATAAACAAATGCCATTAACGCATAACATCAAAATATAGTTCTACGAAATAGATGCACAATATGTCTAATCAACTTAGCTTTATTAATAATCCTTTTCAAGTTTAGTTCAATACAGATTCGATTCTGCCCTACGCACTCAGCTGTGGACTCTACTAGGCCTCTACGCACTCAGCTGCAGAGCCTCTACCTACTACTATGACCCAATACACTTTAGATCCACTTCTACCCTCTAACCATGCCTTTACATCTATCTATTACTTTCTTCCCCCCCCCCAAAAAAAAAAAATTGTCTTTAAACTTAGAGCCTCGCTCTATTTATTCAATCCCATGGTACGTGGACCATGGGTAGGCCAACATAGCTTTACATTAAATTACATTACTTTAGGGCAGACAACCCTATGACTCATCCTAGACTCTCGCGCTCCGCGGTGGCGTTTGACGAGGTCTTTACATTACATTGACCAAAACTGGGGCTTTAAGCCCCAAAAACCTACTATGGGGGGATCCTCTGCCCAAAAATTGTCCAACCTTGTTCAAAGATTGTATCAAGAAATCCAATACTACTACCATTGTCAAGTGTTTACAAAGAAAATGCACGCTCCCCTGGCCCTACTGCACTCGATTATCTCCACTAGCCCTTTTTCCAAATGGGGTATCGACTTCGTCACATGCAACCACACTTCCTCTGCTAGACAGAACTACATTATTGTAGTTGTGGACTATTTCATGAAATCGGTCAAAGCCCTTCCAAATTTTTGGGCCGAGGGAGAAACTGCAGCATTATTATTGTTCAATTAGGTTATTTGTCATTTTGGTGTGCCCCGCACGATCTTTACAGACCATAGGTGTCATTTTCAGAATCACATAATGTCTGAATTAACATCGTTGCTCGGTTTTTGCCAGGACCAATCATCCTCCTACTACCCCCGAGCTAATGGCCGAGTAGAAGCCGTTAATGGCATCTTCAAGACCATGATCCACAGGTTAGTAGGTAATCACAAAACCCACTGGCTCCAAATGTTATATCCTGCATTGTGGGCATATCAAACTTCAGTCAAAACTGCTATAGGCTTTACACCATTTCAACTAGGTTATGGCCTAAAAGTGGTTTTACCTATCGAGTGTCAAATTCCTTCCCTAAAAAATTACTATTGAACTCTTTCTCGACACCACTTCTGATGAAGAGAGCCTGCTATACCTCAATCAAATGGATGATACTCGTTGAGATGCCAAATTGGCACTCGAAGCCCATAAGTGTCGGGCCAAATTCGAGTACGATAAAAAGGTCAAGCCTCGTTCTTACCAAGAGGGCGATGTTATTTTGATCTATGATAAAAAAACATGACCTCTTGGGTATAGGGATGCTTCAACCCTTATGGATCAGACCATATGTCATCACTAAGGCCCTCTCAAAATGGGCATATGAACTTCAGGACTGTTACATAATCTCGCTCGAGGAGCCCTGAAATGAGCTCTATCTGAAAAAGTGTTATGCCTAGTACTACACTAGGCATGTGCTTTGTAATTCTATGTATTTATAACTTTTTCTTATTTTTGATGTGACTAGATTTTTTGGCATTTTTTGAGTATTTGTCTCATACATGTTTCTCGTTGTGCAAATGTCTTCATTACCCTTACCATATGTAGGATACGCGGATGGTGCCAATCATCACACACAACACATTGCATCAGCTGCTTGGGTCATTTACACACCTGAGTTGGAACTGCTTTATTCTAGGGGAGTCTTTCTTGGTACTGCCACCAACAATATTGCTGAGTATATGTCTGTAATTTCACTTCTCACTAAAGCGTCATCTCAAGACATCTCTAATTTGGTGGTCGGGTTAGACTGTCAACTTATTGTTATGCAATTGACAAATAGTTATCATCCAATATTGTTACGTCACTATTTAAGGGCATGACTCTTCGAACGTCAATTTGAGTTTATTGCATATGAACACATTCCTCGAGAATTTAATGCAATTGTTGATTCATTGGAAAACTATGTATTAGATTGGCATCTATATCATTTATTATAGATACATGTATGGAAGAAAAGATTTACATCATCATCCCCATCTTCGACAACTTCTCCTCCTATGGCAGCTCCAGGTAGTCAGTCCCCTCGCCTCGCTTGGCAAGGCATGCCTGCAAGTCGTACCAGTGCCACATCTGTTTCAAGAAAAAGATTCATGTCATTACTTGTTCACCCATAACAACAAAAACATTACATAAACATTCAAAAGCTAAAAAATACTTTAAGGTACTCTAAAAAAACCTTTTTACCTTGAGGCCCCCAATTTCTACCAGGTGGTAGTATCAAGTTAGGATCTCCATTAAATTCCATTCCCTCATAGGCATAGTCATCAATCATCAGGATCTGACTGATGAGCCACTCAAATAAATCTTCTTTGAAAAAATGTCGGATGGGTCCCCCTCCACTGCGAGGATCGATAGATGCCCATCTTCCTTGCCTGGGCTCCCTCGGATCAAGCGGACCTACACTCATCTGTGGTCTCATGATGGGCACCCTCTCAAGTATAAAGAATACGATGAGAGTACCATACCCAAAACTCTATTGGGTTTTAAGATCTGAGGTTGGAAACAATCAATGGCAAGCAACAATTGGGCCTTTGTCGCAACGTGAGGACTCTTGGACCCCACGAAGCGTACGATCATCCTATTGTTGGGAAAAGTATCCAATATGGAATGACCCTATCCCACTCTAAGGGTGATAGTACCTCAGCAACAACCGAATGTAAAGCTATTCAAGATTACTTCTTTATGAGATGTAAGAGAGAGGAGAAAGAGATCCACTAACCGTTATCTTCCGCTTAATGATTGATCCAATCTTCCCTCTTTACTGCTTGCTCCCAGCTCCTTACTCTTTCACTGGCCCAGCTACACAAAGATCCTGCAAAAGCACAAGAAAAGGAAACTACAAGAAGCATACATCCATAATTGATTCAAGGATTAGAATAAATCAAATATACAAGTATCAATACGCCACAGAGACACATGCATATAGAAGAACCTCAAATACTTTATTAATGGAAGAAGTAAAGTTCTGAGAGTGTTACAACCATAATAGGCCCAATCCAGCAACACCTCCCAGCAGAAAGAAATCTCCTCTTCACCTCCTTCAAGCAAATCACCCAATAGTTCTATGCACAAACCAACAACACTTCCTTACATTCACAAGATTCCAGCCTGCCTAGACCTCATGAGAGAGCTCTATATATAGGAGATTTGGAGAAAGGATGAGTCAGCTTGAGGCTGGCATGAAGCTGACTAGTGTCCTCTCCCACTTCAGTTATACTTCAGTTCTTGAGTCCACTTGGAGTTTCTTGCTTCCACTTGGAGATCTAGATCCTCTTACTCATCACAAGGCGAATTCCCTGATCCAAGTGTCATTTTGGAAGCTTCCTGGGCATTTGACACCTTGCAGAATGACTGTGCCACTTAGCCAATCTCGCCCAGCGCAGGTAGCCTTCATTGCTTTTGAAATTTAGCGCAGGTACAGAGTGGAGCAGTTGACATTCAGCGCAGATGCTCAGTGGAGCAGCTGACATGATCCAGAAATAGCTTGTTTTTGAGTGTTTTCAGGTGGAGAACTGATTTTCAGTGCTGTGGTTTGCTGACCTTGTTCCTCTAGGGGTAGGAACAACATGTTTAGGGACTTTGGATCCCTCAGATTATTGACATTTCATGCTTCATGCTGTTAGGCAAAAAAATGTCTATAACAGTTGCCCCCTAAAGTATGAGGTCGTTTATTGGGTGAAATGCTTTATCAGGAGGATCCGAAGTTCATTCAATCGCTGAGAGGTGCCCTGTAATAAAATACAATACAATACATTATTTTTCATTCTGCTTTCATGATCTAGCTGAGGCGGGCATTCCCATGCTTAGCTTTATAAATTCATTTTGGTACATAGAACAGACGATCGTCTGATGGTAGACTGATAATTCTCTGCTGAAATTATCATCCTTTGAGTAGGATGATCATCTGCTGCAATGATGTACATAACAAATGTCTTTATATTTGTATTGCAATTACCCTGAGATTGTGATTGAGTCATTGAGACAAGAGGTTGTTGTATTGCAACCTGAGAAACTTGGGGTTGACATACAACAGGTGGAGCTTGTACTTGCGACACATTCACTATAGCAGGTATGGTGGGAATATTCGACACAGGGTGTACTGGTTGCATTGAATATACAACCCCTGGTTGTTGAGGCAGTATTGGTACCCAACCGCTGGATGTAATTCCAGTTTGACCTGAACTTTGTTGTAAACTCCCATATGGTTGTTCTCTGGGAGGGAACAATGAAAGAGCATACTGCCCTCCATATGGTGGAAATCCAGTACTTAAAGGGTAAATTGGCCTTTGAAGACACATTGGATCAATTTGTTGAGTTTCAACATAAGAAATACCAGATGATAATCCAGATGAAGAAATAGGAACTAACCATGTCGTTGTCCCTGATTGGACTCCGGCTTGTTGTTGACAATTGGCCGGGACAGGTGGTATACCAGCAAACATCGTTGGAGTAGTAGCAGGAGGCTCTGCTGCTGCTGTGTCGGACGACACAGTCCTAGATGTTGACGGTTGTTCAGACATATCTAGTCTATCCAAAAGATTTCTTAGCGATTCTACAGGAACTTCCACTTGTGGTGGACTAACTTCGAAGATCAACGAGGGAAAGGTGATGATTATTCCGCTTAAAATAAATTTTATAACGACGCTTTAGACACAACTTGCTTTTTCAGTTTTAAAGAGTCGAGAAAAAGATAAAGATGACTCTAGTCTCCTTCGATGTTTTAACGAGCCCGAAGTGACAAATGCTCAGATGGACTTTTTCAGTTATAGAGTTTGAAAAAGGCCAAAAGAAACTGCTCTGGAGATCTAGGCAGAGGGTGTGCCAAACTTTTCGCAAAACCACATAATACGTTTTACGGTACGAGTGGTCGATCTTCGTGAATGTTTTGTTCACTGCATTGCGATCAGTAGGGCGGCCGACACGGTTTCCTATTGGATAAAGGCTTTATTCCTATAGGGGTCTCCCAATATATATGCGATGGTACGTGGGAGCACAAGTCCATATTGATACTTATCGTTTCACCGTGGAGGAATCACCCAACCACTCAACGGTAAGATATCACGTTTAATGACGCCGGAACACGTCTCTAGCTTAGACCTCTATGTGTTTGCGTTATGTTTCAATGCGTTGTTATGTAAATTCAATTTATTTTAAGGTTGATCTTGTTTAGCAGTTTTCCTTTATGGATCACCACGAGATGTATGATAACACTCCTAAATGCAGTCTAAGATGATAAGCAAGCTTTTCAATCTTTCAACTTTGAAAATCTTAACTACTGAGGGAAAAGAAAGATAACATCTTTTCACACAGATCATAGAGCACACACTAATGCACTTTTTCCTAAATCAACATGCAAGCTGTCATAATGCACATGCACAATGCAAGTATTTCTTTTCTCTTTCTTAATGTTGGCGTAATGCAAAAAGAAAGCTGTTGTATAATTTTGAATTCAATTCCAAGTGAAAGCAAACAAGCTTGTCCAAAATCAAAAGACACCTTAAGATTTACTTGTTTCGACACTAGAAATATATAAACTCAAACCAAATGACAAAAGCAAAAGCTCAATAAGCTATGAACAGCAAACAAACTAACTCTTAAGATCAAAACGACACTTTATCACAGGTCTAGATCTAAGAGGTCACAGCAAGACTAGTTCACTTTCGTTATGGGAAACTGTAAATGATATAAGAAATACACAAAGAACAAACACAGTTTCTTTATACAACCGAGGCGGAATAGTGACAAGGAAAGTTGGTTTCAGATAGGCACATTGACTGGTAACAACAACAAAAACAAGAGTGAAAACAGGGCAAGAAACAGCAGGAAACCCCAGTAGCACAAGGCAAGACTGGTCCAACGCAGGTGGGACACAGGCAGTTTGACCTTCAGCGCAGGTAGCCCCTTCGGGAACTGCGCTGAAATGCAGACAGCCTTTGTACAGCCCGCACTAAAGAACGAAACTTTCGTTTCTCTTGGTTTCCGGGTCACAGATTACTCAAAAATTCACAGTTTTTGCTCAAATCAGAAGCTATCAGTCAAGGACACACTAAGGGATGACAAGGAGGATGAAAAGTTATCACTAAGAGCTTATTAGAGTCCTTGTGGATCAGCTCTTCAAATCATAAACTTGCCCAGAAACTGAGCTAGAGTAGCTACCCTCTACTTTGTATTTGAAAGATTCAAACACAGTTCGATTCGGTACTCCCTTTGTTTATGAAATGAATAGCAAAAACACAAACAACCAACAAGATACGATCCCCAGCGTAGTCGCCAATTTGTTGTTGGGAAAAGTATCCAATACGGAATGACCCTATCCCACTCTAAGGGTGATAGTACCTCAGCAACAACCAAATGTAAAGCTATTCAAGATTACTTATTTATGAGATGTAAGAGAGAGGAGAAAGAGATCCACTAACCGTTATCTTCCGCTTAATGATTGATCCAATCTTCCCTCTTTGCTACTTGCTCCCAGCTCCTTGCTCTTTCACTGGCCCAGCTACACAAAGATCCTGCAAAAGCACAAGAAAAGGAAACTACAAGAAGCATACATCCATAATTGATTCAAGGATTAGAATAAATCGAATATACAAGTATCAATACGCCACAGAGACACATGCATATAGAATAACCTCAAATACTTTATTAATGGAAGAAGTAAAGTTCTGAGAGTGTTACAACCATAATAGGCCCAATCCAGCAACACCTCCCAGCAGAAAGAAATCTCCTCTTCACCTCCTTCAAGCAAATCACCCAATAGTTCTATGCACAAACCAACAGCACTTCCTTACATTCACAAGATTCCAGCCTGCCTAGACCTCATGAGAGAGCTCTATATATAGGAGATTTGGAGAAAGGATGAGTCAGCTTGAGGCTGGCATGAAGCTGACTAGTGTCCTCTCCCACTTCAGTTATACTTCAGTTCTTGAGTCCACTTGGAGTTTCTTGCTTCCACTTGGAGATCTAGATCCTCTTACTCATCACAAGGCGAATTCCCTGATGCAAGTGTCATTTTGGAAGCTTCCTGGGCATTTGACACCTTGCAGAATGACTGTGCCACTTGGACAATCTCGCCCAGCGCAGGTAGCCTTCATTGCTTTTGACATTCAGCACAGGTACAGAGTGGAGCAGTTGACATTCAGCGCAGATGCTCAATGGAGCAGCTGACATGATCCAGAAATAGCTTGTTTTTGAGTGTTTTCAGGTGGAGAACTGATTTTCAGTGCTGTGGTTTACTGACCTTGTTCCTCTAGGGGTAGGAACAACATGTTTAGGGACTTTCGATCCCTCAGATTATCGACATTTCATGCTTCATGCTGTTAGGCACAAAAATGTCTATAACACATCCACAATATGACCCTCATGGACCTGGACCTGATCTGCTCGATAGGGACCCTGTTGCTCACTAGTCCGCTCTTGGGGATACAATAAGTCTGGATGAGGGCTAGGGTGTGTTAGTGTCAGTGTCTTCACACTGCCATCAGTGATCAAAATTTACTCTTTTGCATTTCATATTAGGAGTCCCATTCTGATGAGGTTGCATTCCATTAGGTCATGGATCTACTGATGGTAGGGTTTATTTCAATTTTTCCCTCATGATATGTACTTGCTAACCTCCTTTCATACCTTTTAGTCATGATTCATGCTCATTTTCAGTTCATTTCATCAATTACATAGGGTTTCAGTCTCATTAGGTCTTAAGGTTTCCACCATGGTCAAAATTCAGTGATTATTGCTAATAATGGTCAACAAAGACATGAGGAGGTCAAATAATGATCAGAAAGTCATAATTTGTTAATTTGTAAGCTTAATGAAGTTCTCACCTCAAAACTAGTTTTGAGGTGAAAACAGAGCATTTGTATTTTTATTTTTAAATTTCATGTAATTTCATTGTTCTCATATGTAATAATGGTTCCATGCTGCTCCTGGAAATCTGGTGATGTTGCCAAAGTACTGCCACTACAAAAAGTCAAAATAATTTGAGCATCAGCCCACCTATCAAAACAAAGAAACCAAGCATCAAAAAACAGAGTATTGGAAAAAGCAGATAGACATTATAAAAGTGGGTTTTAACCAACAGAAAATCAAAAAGTGAAAGATATATAAAGCCATCCTTCTATTTATCATTTCATTATGTTAGTGTTGAAGTTCAAAGTGCCAAAAAGAGAGCTAAGGGTCGATTTCAAGCGTTATTGGGCAAATACAAGTCAATTGTTGCGTTTTTGGAAAAATCTGAGAGGGGCTGCACTTTTGAGGAGGGCGCTGCATTTTTGAGTTGTTGCTGCGCACCTGGCAGCATTTCTCTGTGGAAATTTACACAGGCGCTGCACTTTCAGAGTGGCGCTATGCACCTATGTGAGGTGCTGCGTTTTTGCCCAGCCAAGCCCAAATCGTTCCCAAATTTCTAATTCACCTCAAAACTTTCAGTTTCTCTCTCTTACAAGTAAGTTCATCTATCACATCTTATGTTTTAGGGTTTTTTTGCCAAGTTTGGTGTTTTGTATTTTTCAAATCTGAAACCCTAGCTTCTGGGGTGAAACCCTAGTTTTCCTCATATCACTAGTGTTTATATACCCTATCTACTTTCCATTGTTCACTAAACCCCATTCCTACATACCATATTTCCTAAATCCCATTCCCCTCATACATTTTCCCTAAATGCCTACTTATATTCTCCATCAACCCTACAAACCCTACCCACTCTCCCTAAAACCTTAATCATCCCTAAAAACCTGTTCACACATCATACTCTCCCATATTCCTCCATCTTCACTCTGTTCATTTCATTCCTCCACCCTATCCCATAATTGTCCATATAAAACCATAAGTGTTCATAGCCATAGAAAAAAAATGGAAAGAGATATTGAATATGACTATGAGGAAGAGACACTCAATGATAGTTCCATGGAGAGACATAAGCAACAGAGGAAGCCTCATAAAGGAGGAAGAATTATCAGAGAAGAGGCTACTAGTTTGAGGGAATTACAAGCCTGTCCACTTGCCATTTCTTGCTTTAAACACCAGGCATGCTTTGATTTTTGTGAGATGATAGAAAGAGTCAGATTTCATCATGGGTTGGCTAGGCTATTTGTGACTCATTTTCATAGTAATTAAGTAACCATTGTCGGAATAACCTTCACCATATCATCAGCTATCATCTCAATGGCTACATGAATTCCAGATGTGGGTGAAAATTGGTACAAAGGTCAGGATATCAATGAGGAGTATTATGAGCCTTACATCAAGGCTAGATACAAAGACAAAATGAAGAGAGTATTCCCCTTCAAGTTTTTGGAAGACAGGTATGCCCCATTAATGAAAATCATTATCAAGTACTTCACTTTTGAAGGTAGGTTGTCTCGGTTGTATGCCCACCACATTAGACTTCTCATGCATTTCACTAGAGTAAAGATGATGAATCTCCCTTCATTTTTAAAGGTTGAGAAGATGGCACATATTGTATAGAGGAAGCCATACCCCCAGTAGTTGAATAACATTTACCATTACTCTTTGATCAAAATCATTGTTCTTCACCACTTGAAACTCCTTAACATGCCATGGGAGACTTTCATTTCTCATGAGATGTTCAAAGGCCCACAAATATTTTCATCGGTACATCATGAAGAAGGTGGACCTTCAAGCCATGAAAAAGTCAAAGAGACTGAAATTGTTGGAGTGCCAGTGTTTGTGACATATAAGAGGGGTACTAGGAAATTTTTTGTAGCTACTAGGAAAGTATTATCTCCACAAGGTGTGGAAAGGGTCTTGCCTTCTTCATCAGGCCACAGGAAAATGCTATCTCCATAAGGTGTGGAAGGGGCTTTGCCTTCTTCTTCAGCAGAACAGGTACAGGTTGAGCAGCAAAGCAAGGGAAAGGAAAAGGTGCAAGAAGAGGATCTTAGTGATAAGCATGAAAGAGATTTCAATCTTGTTGAGCATGAGGAGCCACATCAGCACTTTACTCATCATGGAGTTGACATTATTGATTTGGAAGCTCAGGATCTGAAGTCTGTCAAAGACATTATCATAAAGAAATAAGAAGATGAAATACAATCCTTGGCAGATAACTTAGAGAGAGCTAAGTTCATTATCAGATATTTAGAGTAGGAAAACAAACAATTGAGCGACAAGCAAGTCCTCATGGAGCTGCAAATGATCAAAGAAAACAGGCAAAAGGCCAAGGAGGCTCATGTCAAGTTGACTTCAATTGAGCAAGAGATTGAGAATGATAGAGAAACATGGCTTGAGAGGGTCAACATAAATCTTGAAGGGCTGATTGAGAAGTCCAACAGGGATAAGAATATGCTTTGCCACATGGCCTACCATTACATGACCTGCAACAAAATCTGTAACATAAGGACCAGGAAACTTAAAGCTAGGTTGAGGAAAGCTTTAAAGAGAGAAAAGGATCAAGATAAGGTTAAGATATTAGCTGAAGCCTCACTAGCCCATCAAAGAAGCTGATGGTGGGGTCCCATGCCAAAATTGGGCAAGTTTTGATGATCTTTTTAGCATTTTTCAAATTTTGCAATTTCCAAAATAAAAAACCGGCCCAGAAGCACAGTGCCACCGGTGCTGCGCTTTTCCCTAGAGCACTTCTTGGAGGAAAATTTTATATATTTGGATTCAGCATGATGAGAGAATTCATCCCTAAAAATTTCAGAAGTTTTGGAGCAAAACTAGGTCACCAAAAAGCCCAAAAACTACCAAACAATGACTTCTCTGCCTCTTTTTGGACACACAGAAGCAGCCTTGGGAGATTCAAGTTTTGAGGGGGAAAATGACCTCCAAATGAAAAACTTCAAGTTGTTCCAAAATCGAGACTGGAATAGCTTTCCAATGAGCTATCTTGGGCTAAATTGGGCTAAGGGGAAGACCTCCAAAAGTGGGTAGAAAGTGGCGATGCGCTTTTGGCTAATGGCGTTGTGCTTTTGACCAGTTTGCCAGAGAATCAAATTTTCGCCTACTTTCATTTCAAGTTGACTTTCTCTTTCTTCAAGGATGATTTTATGATTGTAATTAATGACTTGGCATGTAAATGTAATAGTGAAATCATCTTAGAAGGTAGATTCATCTGTTTGAGGTGGTTTTGGGGTTAATGAATCAGTTTCCATGCTTATAGAGGCAAGTTGTTCCATTGCCTATATTCCTGCTCCCTGTTTGGAAATGGTTGTAACAACTCCTTTTCTATTGGTTTTGACCCATGATGGCTAGCATAGGTGGTTTGATGTCTATATTATGTATTTTTTCTGTCATTAGCAAAGGTTGGACTCTCTTGGATGCTCTGAGCTACATTGTACACCTTTATCAGTAGTTTGGCAAGGAAATAAACCAAGATTTGCAGCTATTTTTATGGGATACTTGTGGTATGGTGTTTTTGCATAGTTTCTTCTTCTGTTATCAGTGTTTCACATGTTTTATGTATGCCACAATCTAATTGATTTCTTCTAGCTGAATGATATCAAGATAGATAGGTAGAATTCATTGTTTACAGTGCTCTGCCTTGGGAAGCCATTCAGTTTTCTATTATTTGAGAAGGATACATGATCTTTGCATGCCCTCCTTAGCTCCTCATTAGTCTTAGACCTATAATCTCACTAAATTTCAAGTGCCAAAGAACCTACCTACCTTGCCCCATAGAACACCCTGCATCCTGACTTAATTTCTCAGACCCAAAACTGCCTGTCTCCATTTGATCCAATAAAAAACCCAACAAAATCAATCAAAAACCCTAGAGCTACTATACTTAGCCTAAAATCCATATCTGATCTAGTCATCTTGACTGAGATTCACAAGGAGAGAGCCCTCTCCTAACCTGGTAGGGCTAGCTACCAGGTTAAGCTTGGTTTGTGGCTATCCTAAGATTGCCTTTCTTCATCCTGAGGTCAATCTAGGCTCTAACAGGGTGGACCGTGGATCTGTTATGCCTAAGGTCAAGTTCGCTCATGCACCTCTACATGAAAAACCATTCAAAAAATAGATATCATCTATGTCAATTGAGATCTCATGACTCCCGATCCAGAACACCCCTTGGTGTTCATCCGAGCACTGAATTATCCAGCTTAAAAGTTCTTCCTGGCCTTTTATCAGGCCAAGCCTTGCATATTTCATCAAACCACATCTGCGCAATGTAATTATGCAATGTTGATCATTTCGCATTAGTAGTTCCCGGCGATCATGAGCTTGTTCCCTCCATAAACTCATGATGATGGATGAAAACCTGCACAAATCAACCCAAAGATCAGTTAAAATGGGGCAGAAATGCTTGCAAAAAAACTTTCTAGGGTTTTGGGTTGCACCCTCATGCACTAACGCTCCCCCTTATGACATACAGGGTGCACTAATGCTCTCCTCTAGATCTTGAAGGGCGTTTAACGCCCCTATAAACTTATAGGGGGCATTAGTCACATTAAATGTGCTAGGGCCTCCCCAAGATCCAAAAATCCACCTCCAATGTAGCTAAAAGAGGTTAAATAATGAAGGATAAGGGTTTTTCCATCTACCTGGAACAAACATTAAGTCTAATGGTCGCCCAGATTTCCCACAATTGTACGAAGAAAATCTGCTCCTCTTTCGCTCCAAAACACTCTCACAACACTCAAATGATGCAAATGGTGAAAATGGAGGCTCAAAAACTTCCTTATAGTCACTCTGGAGCTATGACTCAACTTAATTAAAGTCATTGAAATAGAATTAGTTCATTTCCTATGCTATTTATCATGCGCCATGTCGACATATTGTCAAATATTAGTCATGCTTTGATGAAAGAACTTCCGGGGCTTAATTGCAGAAATGACTATGTTCGATTCACTATGAGTGCTTTATTTTATGGGATCTTTTCTTGATCTTGAACTAAAAAATCCCAAAGTTTCCATCGCTGGGCTTGTTAAACTCCTACGATGACGGTATGAGCACTTTATTTTTTGGGACTCTTTCTCGCTCTTAAATTGAAAAATCCCCGAGTTTTTCCCTTCTTCGGGCTTGTTAAATCTACGAAGAAGGAATGAGCAGTTCTTTTATCTCCTTTTCCTCACTCATTAAACTAAAAAATATACCTCAATTTTTCTTCATTTCACTCATTAAAATTTGATGAAGAGCTATTGAGTTTGTTGTCACGTGATTCATTAAAATTTCACGATGAATATCGATTTTACTCTGTCTCCTCGTACTCATAAACAAAATGAGGCAAACGTCTATTAATCGTAGGTTTATCTCTTTATCCGAACTAAGTAGACTAAATTATGGAAAAGGAACCTTTTTGGGTATACTATTAAACCCTTGTCGCACCCAGTTAAAAAAGATGAGAAAGGGACCTCCCTTGAGTCGCTCTTTACAATCTTTTCAGACTCTTGAAATATGAAAAGACCACCAAGTTTACCCATCTGGACTCATTGAATTAATCAGATGGGGAAACTGGACAATACAATTTCTTTATGTCAGTATTTGGAAAATATTTTTCTTTGCAATAGTCGCTCCCTCGAAAATGGCACCCCCTAAGAAAAACCTTCTTTGTGACAACCTCTCAATATGAACCTTACCATCCTATGAGTTTAGCCTATATACCCTGATGTTATTGCGTCTCTGTATCCTAACACTCTTTGGTGTTCACGACTCTAGTGATGCATGGTTAAAACCTTTGTGTCATGCCTTCTACTATTCAAGAGAAGCCCTTTATATTTTGTTTCCTCCATCAAACCATCACGCATATTCTTCCATCATGCCCTCTATCAATTTGACCCAATGCTCAAACTATTATTCAAAAAACAATCATTCTTGTCCTGTTTCGTGTCGACTGATGTAGGACACATTATTTCCTACCTTTCGACAGGTCTCTTTTTATCAAATTCAACACTCTTCCTAGGAAGCAGACCTAGAAACACTTTAGTGCCTTGGAACTTGCAGATATCAGTGGTAGGTTACCTTGTGTTTGGTCAGGGGTTTTCATTATTGGCTCATGGTAAAATGATTCTACGAGTGTTTGACGGCAAAAAAATTATTCACACTCGCTAGATTGTACTGTGCATCTTGGAGACCATCACCATTATCGCTGGCCATCCTCGCATCTGTTAACAGTCTCCATTATTGACTCGTAATCAGATGATTTTGTACATGTTTGACCTCAATGCCTTTATTCACATGTATCGAACTATGTTGTTAAGTTAAAGCAAAAATAAAGACCTTGGGTAGAGGAGTTGTGATAGGGTCCCCTAACATTGATTTTGGGGTTAAAAGCCCAAGTTTTGGGGTATAAAGCCCAAGTTTTTGTATGTAAAGTGTAAAGTCTTCGCAATTTGTGGTCACGAAGTGTGTAGATGTAAAGTTTCATAAAGTGTTTCCACCCTTCTGTTATGTAAGTTGTGTTGGCTTTAGAAGATCCAGACCATGGGATTGTATGAAAAGGAGAGTCTTAGGAGAATCTAAGACTGTTTTTGGGGAGTTAAGTCATTGTTGGGTCAGTACGAGCTAAGAGAAAAGAGTCTTATAATAGAATAAAGGCTCTATAGCTATGTGCACAGAGGGCTAGGGTAGAAGTCCACAGCTGAGTGCGCGGACCCCTGCAGCTGAGTGTGCAGGGTAGTTAGAGTCTATAAAGAAGATTTGAAGTACTAATAAAGAATATTACTTTGTAAAAATCTGTGTTGATATATTTACTTCTGTTATGTTAGGATGAATAATGCTTTCATGATTTAATGCCATAATGATTTGTGAATCTATATGTTTTACATTGTTATCTGTACGCAAGTAATAATATCTATTTACATGAAGAACATATTAATGCATATTGAGTTATCATATACTTAAGTCAATCTGAGTAAGCACGGACGTAAGAGAAATTACAAAAGCGCGTAAGTGGTTAATTCGCTTGGTTAGGGTCTGTGAACGACAGTCGTAGACCTTCACGAAGGTCTAGAGGCTAATTAAGAGAAGTATATCGATAAGCCCTAAAAGGCTTATTGATCTGTACGAAGGTAGATTTAGGGCATAAAATGTCATCACTACCATCTCTGGGTGTGGAAACTTGGTTCTAGTATTCCCCCATACTGCTTCAGGTGAGACTTCAGTCCACACTCTATGGATTGATATCGAAAGGGCCAGTAGTGTAGGGATTTGTTTGGCTAAGTTAACATTGAACCTAGGGCAGGGCCCACTAAGCCAAAAAATGGTTCTGTTATCGGGACCGGGATCTGCATAAAGAGATGTGTGATGTCGCATCACTAGAATCCAACTAAGAAACAAATTGAAGACTGCTTGGATAGAAAGATCCACGAATTCATGGCGCAAGAAAATAGAACTCTGTGTTTGATGAAAGAATAGTGGTTGGACAGATACCTATACACATAAATACATGAGATCTTCTTCTATTCCTTCATGGCTAAATTATACGAGTGGATCGCTAAATTGGAAGATGGCCAAGGAAGGTGGAGGCTTGACGGCCCGATAGTGTGGACCCCAGAGTTAGTGTGGATATTGGATTCCTTGGAAGATAATATCACATGTGCTGTCAATCACTGGCTTGATCGTGTCATAGAAGGATTCATGACAGAGTTCGCGGTCGATACTTTAATCAATTATAGCAAAGAAGAGCGTCGCTTCTTCAAGGGACCACAAGTTAAGTATTTAAGATCTTGAAATACTTTGATTAAGACTCTCTTGTGTGAAAAGAGTGTTATACAGTTACCTTGATGTTTGGAGCTACGTGAAGTGGAAAGATCTTCAGGGATAGAGGGAGAACATGCCCTAAATATATCCCACTGATCGAACCTCCTCTAAGTGATGAAGAGGACACAACATAGGCTTCCCTGCAGAGCATTGTTCAGTTAATAAGATGAGGGTTCCTACGAATACCCCATCCATGCAGCCCACCTCCACATTCACCTCCACAACATACACCTTCACCCACATCACCACCACCTCCACCATTGTTCAATATGGTGAATGCAGTAAAGTTGCCTGTTTTCAAGGTTTCGAAAAATGAGGACTCGTACCAGTTTTGGTTTGTTACGAAGGCTGTATGGGAAGCTCAGGGTATAACATATGATCAGATGAAGAAAGAAACATTTGTCACTACTTTACAGGAACACACGCTGACATGGTACATTCAGTACTACATTGATAACCCAATGGCTTCATTAGTGGATATTCAGACCGCGTTGAATAAGGAGTTCAGTAGGCCTAAGTCTGAAGAACAATCAATTGTGGGATTCAAGGAGATCATGATGAAGCCTGGCAAGACACCCTAGGATCTGGATTAGAGATTGAAATGCATTATTTGCAAAGCCAATCTTACAGATGGGCAACACCGCGAATGGTTTGTGGCCTCACTCTTGCCTCATCTGAGGGTTTCTTTATCACAGCAAAATATTGGGACCCAGGCAGAGGCCATGGAAATTGCGATGAGATTGCATGAGACGCCGATGCAAGATGATAATTTAGGAGTTCAATAGAGTCCCGCGCAACTGCAGAACCTTTGTCTAGATTTTCAAAGTATGAAGAAGGATAGAGTAGTTCGACCAGAGGTGTGCGAAAAAGTTTGGTGCCTAAAATGAAAAAGTCAGGGGCATGACAAAGATCATTGTCTAGTCTTTGTGAATTACATTGTAGCAGGAGGGAAAATGCCTCTAAGGCTGGAAGCTCAAGTGGGGCCAAGTATAGGGCCTGCGCTATGGTGTGCTATCTATCAAGTAGATGGAAAACATGTGACACACAATTGTCACCTACTGCAGAAATTTGTACAGACACCACAACAACTCTTCTGCAACTTCTGTCAATCGGTTGGTCATGATGAGTGTAATTGGTGTAGATATGAGATAATGATGGATAGAACACCCACATATAGAGTGCAGGTAGAAACTCGGGGTCTGGATCAAGGCGCTGGGGGAGCGCGAGGAGGATATCAGGGGCGCGGGTGAGGCCGAGGTGGAGGAGGACCTAGTAGAGGTTGAGGACATGTGATTTTCTACAATTGTGGGGGACTAGGACATTACGTGTGAGAATAAATGAACCTGATGCACCTATTGTCAAGATAATACACTCAGTTTGGCCACGCAAGAGAAGACTACCTTGTATTACTAGCTATGATACGCGAAAAAGGGGTGCAACCACAAAAACCTACCTAGAATCTGCAGATGATGAGGGCTGAACCCCACGAAGAGGATCCTAATGTGAACATCGTGCTATGAAGTGGAATGACGACTGGGAAACACAAGGGAAAGAAGCCTAAAGAAGGTGAATGGGTCCAGAAATCTCCAGAAAAGGAGGTCGGGTTTGATCTGGAGCACGTGAGGGAAACATTTATGGAAGCAAAGAAAATCTTTGTTGAGGCTTCTACCTCAGGAAGTCAGGATAAGAAGTCTAAAGAAATGGACCCATCCATGCTTACTACATATTTGGATACCTGTATGAGGCTACTTCGAGATAGCAAGGTTGTAAAGGGATTATAAGAGTTGATCAATAAGTGTGCTGCTAATACTCTTGATGGACCACGTGTGGTCAGGAAAATTGGTAAGCATAAGGCAAGAACAGGGTGAGAGATGAGACTCACTGCGTAGATAAGAGAGTATGAAAGGGACCAATTTATTTTAGGTATAGGGTCTGATGTGAATGTTTTACCTAAAAAAACATGGGATAGAATGGGGAGACCTACACTGCAGTGGTCTCCTATTCAATTGAGGATGGCAAATAAACAAAATATTATCCCCATGGGAAGGTTACAGGGAGTGACAGTCGATATTGAAGGCGTGAGCACGTTGGCCCATTTTGAAGTGATAGACATTGTGGATAATAAAAATCCCTACCCTGTGCTCCTCGGGATTGACTAGGCTATCAACATGAACGGGGTGATCAATTTGAAGAAGCGGACGATGTCATTTGAAAGAAAATCTCTCTGCGTAGTAGTACCATTGGACCCTGCAGGAGGACCATGCTATACAAAACCAATCCAAAATTACAAAAGTGACGATGATTTGGACCAGATGTATAAGATAATGATGCGAGATCAAGATTGGGTGAATCTAACAGATGATGGACATCTTGCATGGGACCACGAAACCTCTTGCATGTCAGATTCAGACGAGGAATTGGAAGACTGTAAGAATAGATTACACGAAGTGTCTATGCTATGATGTAACATGATGACCAAATCCCTGCGTTGCATATCATTGGAGGTAATAATTCTGCCTTACTATGATGGTTTAACTGATGTTGATAAGATTTTGGATGCATTTGAATGGGAAATTCTAGAGAATAATTATTTCCAAGCCTTGGATTTGGCGTTGCATGCTATGCCTGCAAGATGGTGGGATACGCATAAAGACAACTTCGATGGATGGTGTGAATATATAAGAATGATAAGGGTGTGGTTTGGTCACCCAAAGGTACGATTGATAGATAAATACGATGTAAGGAGTGACCCACGCGATCACTTAGCCAAATGGAATGATGCTTATGGAGTAGAACCACAACCGGAATGGGTGCATCTGTTCTGTCACACCTTGGATGTAATACCTATGAATTGGTACTTGGAGATGGAGCTCTGCCATCTCACGGATGAATGGGATATTTTGAGACAAGAATTCTTGATGATGTTCAACTTTGAAGATGGATTTGAGTGCATTGATGAAGTGCTGCAGGAGGTCAAAGTAGCGATCTTCAGAATACTGGAGGATCCCTTGGATTTGATTCAACTGGATTGGACCACCTAGTTGTGCCATGCACTAGGGTGCTACCATGTGACCGCTGAAGAGGAAGATGAGGATCCGAGGAACATTAATATCCCAAAAGTAGAAGGACACTGTGAAGTTGAGGGGTTGCAGATAAATCCCAACTATCACTGTGCCACTGAAAACAAGACAAGTAAACATTGAGACAGAGGTGGAACCGAAGTTTGCGAAGATAGGGGACTACTGGGATGATTCTACTATGGATAAGGTCATTGAGTTGCTTTCCGAATACTAGGACTTGTTCCCTACAAAGTTCTCAGACTTAAAGGGATAAAGGGGACCTGTGAGTTATAAAAATTACGTTGAAACCTGATGCGAAGCCAATCAAGCAAAGGCCTTACCGACTCAATCCAAAGTATAAATAAAAGTTCCACTTAGAGTTGGATAAAATGGTTGCAGCAGATATTATTAAACTGATGGAAGACTCTGACTGGGTGAGCCCAATAGTAGTTCAGGAAAATAAGTAGAAGGATGAAATAAGGATATACATAGATCTGAGGAAGCTGAATGACACTTGCATGAATGATCCTTTTCCAACTCCATTCACCAATGAAGTGTTGGATAATGTAGGAGGACAATAAGAATATTCGTTCTTGATGGATTCTCGAGGTACCATTAGATCAAGATCATGCCAGAGGATAGAAGTAAGACGACCTTCGCAACCAAATGGGGATTCTTTCAGTATACTGTAATGCCTTTTGGACTAAAGAATGTGTCAGTGATCTTTTCGTGCGTAGTCATCGCGACATTCAAGGACTTCATTTGCAAGTTTCTGGAGGTATATTTTGACAATTGGACGGTGTTTTGTCTAGTGAAGCACCATGCAGATAGCCTATGCTTGATGCTGGATACATGCTATAGGTATCAGATCACACTCAATTTGAAGAAATGTTTGTTCTATGTTCCTTTCGGAATCTTGTTGGGCCAAGTGGTATGCAAACAAGGATTAATGGTGGAACTAGCTAAGATAACAATTATAATTAATTTGGAGGCACCAAGAAATGTGAAATAGTTGTGTGAAACGTTGGGGCATATAAGATACTATTGAAAGTTCATCAAGAGATATGCCCAGATTACCGCACTGATGGAGAAGCTGCTAAAGAAGGATGCTACATTTTGTTGGACTGAGGAATGTGAGCAACGCCTGGATGTGTTAAACGAAAAGATGGTCATCACATCGATCCTAGTCTTCCCGGATTGGGAGAAGGAATTTCATGTGCATGTGGACACGTCATGTATTTCGCTCGAAGCAGTACTGAGCCAGGCCGGTGAGGGACAGTTGGATCACCCTATAGCATTTGCAAGTCAGAAGTTGTCTAAAGCTGAGAAGAACTATTCAACGACAGAGCACGAAGGCTTGGATATGGTGTACATGCTCTAGAAGTTCAGACACTACTTGCCCAGCGAACACTTTAAGATGTATACAGACCATTCAACATTAAAGTACATGGTTAACAAGCCTGTGTTGGGGGGGAGGATATGCAAATGGCTATTGCTATTTTAAGAATATGATTTTGAAGTCATTATGAATCTAGGACGATTGAATGCAGGACCAGATCATATGTCTTGCGTTGAAACAGGGGAGGAGCTTACTAATTTGGAGGAAGAACTGTCGAACGCACAGCTCTTTGCAGTGCGCGTAGCTGACAATCACTTTGCAGATATCATACACTTCCTGACAACAGGAAAAACTCTAGAAGGGTGTATTAGTCAACAAAAGAAGGGGCTGGTGGTGAGAGCGTCAAAATTTTCTATCATTGTAGGACATTTATATAAAATGGGCTTCGATGAAATTTTGCGACGTTATGTACTTGAGTTTGAATAGAAAAACATCCTCGCTGAAGCTCATGAAGGAGCTATGGAAGGAAATTATGCCAGAAAAGAAACAACGCAGAAGATTTTACGTGTTCGGTTGTGGTGGCCGACACTGCATAAGGATTCCAAGGCTTATTGTAAGGCATGACCCTACGCCGGTAGGAGAGGCTTTCAATATGAAGAAGGAAAAAATAAATTGACACAGCCAATGTGCGAGTCGCCAAGGAAGCACCAGAAGGAAGAGAAGCCCAATGTGTAGGAGAAAGGTAAGGTGGTAAACCTAGAATCCGACGAGGGCACAAAAGAAATTGGTATGGGCATAGAGGACATTGACATTGAGGGAGTAGAACCTATCTCAAAGCTACCAGAATGCATCTCTCCACGTTGAGGTAAGGTGAAGGTCCTAAAGGACCCAAACGAGGGAACGTTTCTCCTTCATACACCCTTGCTGATATAGAATATCACATTTGAAGGAACGCGCTTGGTGCACGTCCCTCATCTAAAGCTTGAATATTGGGACTTGGCAAACACGGAGTGGTTCCTTCACCTTGCCACCGATAATTTCATGCAGTGGGTATTCTACAAGGATTCGGGTGTCACCATGCTAGAGCCGGTGAAGTGGATTCGTGGGGTGGAGAAGGTAGGATTGTTGAATCTGCTATGGGTGCTGCATTACCACCACTCCCATAAATTTGATAGTTATCAAACAGTTGTTGTGCCTGGTGCATGGTAGGTGCCTTTGGTTGGAGGAGCCAATACCTATAACTAATATGTTGATCCATAGGATCATCCTACTACCTGATTTAGTGTTGAATTCGGCCAAGACATTTATCGGAAAGATGGGCGAGCGCGACCTCGCCGAAAGAATGAAGGACAAATTTAAGCTTGTCAAGAAGTCGCACAAATACTCAATTTCGAGTATTACAGACCCCACAGTGAAGGTAGCCACATAGATTTCGGTTTGGAAGGTAATGTGGAAGTGTTGTGCAGATGAGGTGCCCACACCAATTGTTTCATTAGTGGCCCATTGCGTGGAGGGCATACAATTTAATTAGGCGCGCTACCTGTGAAACGAGTTCCTCGCGAACTACGGGGAGGCACAGGACCACAAAAAAACATTCCATTGCTCATGGTTGTTGTTGTCAGTTGTGTTGGTTGCATGTTAGTTGCTGAAGGAGAGTTAGTTTCCTCCGATTGTGAAAGATTTTCCAGAAGCAACAAAGTTTTCTTTGCTATGGGCCATGAAGGACACTGAGCAAGTCAGCGAGAGCATGGTATTCTGGGTTTTGATGGATATGAGAATCAATATGGCCATCAAGCGCAATCCAAGGTTGTCACCAATTGTCTTCGAGTAGTTTTCGGGATACATAGAGTTCAAAGTGGACTTCCATTGTATCTCTATCCGGGAGTGGAAGGACCTAGAACAGAAATGGTATGATCTCCCATACCTTGAGATGAATGATGCCATAGTAGAAGTCCTTGATCATTGGCTAGCTGAGTGGCCCATGGCATCACACTTTTCTGTCGGGTCTAGTAAGTCGTGGGTGTTATGGCCTAAATCTACCTCAGGCTGAGAAAGGCAGGATCTAGGGTAACATCAAACCACGCTTAACCTGGTAGCTATCCCTACCAAGTCGGGAGAGGGCTCTCTCCTTGTCAATCTCAGGAAAATATAGCAAATGAGGGTTGATATGACTGATGTAAAGACTAATTTTAGGCTAGGTATATGCTCAGAGAAGTTTGATTGAATTTTATGTTGGTTTGTTGGCTCAAATGTGAAAGGTAGATTTGGGTCCGGGGAATGGACTCAGTCTTGCAGAGGTTTCTGTGGGGCGAGGTAGGAAAATGGTTTAGTATTTTGGATTAAGTGAAATGGAGAGTCTTAAGACTTGTGAGGAATTGGAGAGGGCATGAAAGTCTTAGGAATCCTCTTCAAATAGTTGAAAACATGAAAAACTAAACAAACCCTAGGTAGAGCACTGCAACATTAATGATTTCTACCTTTATCCTTGATTCATTTAGTTCAGCTGAAAAGAGAGAGATAATGGCATACATAAACAAATGAAAACATGAATTACAGAAGGAAAAAACAATACCAAATCAACTTGCCACAAGAATCCCACAAAATGCTGCAAACCCTGGTCTATTCCTTTGCCAAACTGCAGAGATGAATGTACAATAATGCTCAAAGCATTCACAAGAGTCCAACCTTTACAAATGACTGAAAAGGTACTAGATATAGGCAACAAACAACTCATGATAGCCTTTAGGGGTTGAGTTCATGAGTTTAGGAGCTGTTTCAAAAAGATCTAAACTAAAAATTGAAAAGTAGGCACTGGAACAGCTTGCCTCTAAAACCTAGGAAACTGATTCATTCAGTCCAAAACCACCAATACATGATGTATCTACCTCTATGAGTGAATTTTTATTATTTTTACATTAAATTCCATCCATTTACATCAAATTACATCATCAGTTTGACCATGAGAGAGAAAAAAGTCAAACTGAGAAAAAACTAGGTGAAAAATAGAGTTTCTTTGGCAAAAATGGCAATTTTCCATCTTGTGCGTTGCGTCACTTTCCCTGTGCATAGCACTTTCTTGCAGCTGATTTTGGAAGCCTTACCGTGCACCAAATTTTCTCTAAGTGGGCTTGTTGGAAAGGTATATCTATCTACTTTCTAGAACAAGTGGATTTTCTAAGTTTGGTGTCCATTTTCCCCTCCAAAAGTCAGCTCTCCCAACACTGCTTCCTGTGTGGCCAAAAAGGGGCAGAGAGGGCATTTTTGAGGAGTTTATGACCCTTTTGGAAGCTCAAAACTTGACAAAAATTTCTAGTAATTTCTGGGTATTCATAATTTTTCATGAGGAATCCAAAAATTTATATTTTTCCTCTAGAGGAGGTCCCTAGCAAAAGTGAGCGCCGGGTGGCGCTATGCACCAGGCAAAAAAACCTGTTTTTTCCTTCAAAAAATCAAAATTGACAAAAAGTGTGCCAAATTTCTTGAAATTTGGGATGAGTGACCTGTTTCAAGTACTATGTTGGGCCAAGGAATCTTCAGCCAAGATCTTGAGCTTATCTTGCTCTTTCTTCCTCCTCAATGTTTTCCTCAACTTGGCCTTTAAGGTCCTTATCCTTGCTTTGCAAATCTTGTTTCTTGCCAAATAGTGATAGGTGATGTGCCTCAACATATTTTTCTCCTTGTTTTATTTCTCAAGAAGCTTCTCCAAGTGCATATTTTCCCTCTCTAGCCAAGATTCCCGATCAGCTTCAATCTCTTGCTCAAGTGGTGTCAATTTGATTTTCTTCCTCTTGGCTACTTACCTATTTTCTCTTATGTTTTGCAGCTCCATGATTGTCTGTTGGTCTTCTAACTACTTGTTCCTTTGCTCAAGGTATTTTATGATCCACTTAGCTCTTTCTAGGTTAAGAGATAAGTCATGAATGTCAACTTCTTGTTCTTTGATGATTTCCTTGAGCTTTGAGCTTTGGGAGCCCAAATCAATGTCCTCATCCTGAATCAAAATGAAATCTTTCTCCTGTCCTTCAGAAGGCCCCTCATCATGCAATGGTTGTTTTCCTTTGCCCTGTACCTGCTTTGCTGAAGAAGAAGGAAAAGCCCCTTTCACCCTGGGTGAAGATAGCATTTGCCTATGATCTGATGAAGGAAACAAGACCCCTTCCACCCCAGGTGGAGATAGTACTCGTTTGGCAGCTGCAAATAACCTCCTTGTTCCATTTTGATAAGTGATGAATACTGGCACACTGGTGGTTTGAGTCTCATGCACCTCTTGCTGATGTGAAGGCCATCCTGCCTTTTGAAAATCTAATGGGGTCACTTGAGGGCTTTTGAAAACCTCATGTGAAATGCAATCATCCCATAAAACATTTAGTAAGCTTAGCTGATGCAAAACCACAATCTTGATCAATGCAAAGTGATAAATGTTGTTGTACTATTGATGAGGAGATTTCCTTTACACCAATGTGGTCATTTTCTCGATATTTCTGCATATGAAATAGGGGATGTTCATCATCCTCACTCTAGTGAAATGCATCAATAGTCTAACATGATAAGTGTATAAGTGAGAAAATCTGCATTCACAGCTAAAGTATTTGATAATAAGCTTCATGAGTGGAGCATATGTGTCCTGTAGGTATCTGAAAGGGAAGACCCTACTGATTTTCTTCTGATAGCCAACCTTGATATAAGGCTCATAATGCTCTTTGTCCACCAGCTATCCTTTGTTCCACTGTTCACCCACATTCGGAATACCTGTTGCTTCAGCTATAGTTTCAGGTGTCAAAGTGAAGGTAACACCTACCAAATTGACCTGGCCATTGTGAAGATGGAGAACAAAAAGTCTAGCAAGCTCATGGTGGTATTTGACTCTTTCCACCATCTCACAAAACTGGTAGCAAGACTGATGTTTGAAACATGCTACTGCAAGAGGGCAAGCCAATAGTTCTGTGAGTGTAGTGGGCTCCTCCCAGATGTGTTTTCCTCCCTTGTGTGGTTTTCTTGGTGCATGAATTTCTTGGGAGGAATCACTTAATATTTCCTCATCTCTTTCATAAGTTAAATCTGTTTCCATATTTGCCACTGTTTGATTTGAAATGATGAGTATGAAGAGATTTTATATTAAGAATAGGTGTTTGTTGTTTAATTAATGGGATTGATGAGTGGGACTATGAATGAGGGATTTTGTGCTGACTGTAGGGTTATAGGGGAGTGATAGGGTTTAATAATGCAAATTAGGGTTTTGGAATAGTGGGAATTAGGTAGGGTTTTAAGGTTTTGGGGATAGGGGGCTAGGATGAGTTTGAATGGGAGAGGGAAAGGGAAATAAAATGAGGGGAGTGTAGTGGAGGAATGTGAAAACGTTTGCAGGGGAGCAAAAACAAAAAATTACAACTTTCAAAACCCTAGACAGTTTTTTCAATGGACTATGCAACAAACTAGGGTTTTACCTTTCACCTATTAGCACTCCATCAATGTGGATGAAAACTCTTGCAATGGCACTTAGGAATGTTTAACTTATTTGTGGAATAAAGATGGCAGGATTTTGGAGCTTAGCAAGTTGATTTGAGTGAAGTTTGGGCTTGGAGGACCGGTGCACCGCACCCACTAACGGGTGTGCGACGCCACTTAGGTGCGCCGCGCCTGTGTAATTTCCAGTGTGTTTCCTGTGCTCTGTGAGCTGCGCCGACTAGTTGTGCCGTGCCACAACCCAAATGCGCCACGCCAGGAAGATTTCATAGTTTTGCTACAATTTTTCTCCCTTGGCCTCAAATTGCGATTTTCTCTTGTTTCTTTCACTTCTTTAGGCACAAATGAATTCTTCAACATGAAAAACACTTTATATACCCATGACTTTAATTTTTCACTTAAAAATAACCCACTTTCTAATGTTTGTTTTTCACTTTGTCTTTTTAAAACTTTGTTTTGGTAGTTTGACTTGCTTTTTGACTTTTGATGGACTAATGCTTTGAATTTCTGACTCTTTTGCAGTAGCTGGAGTGCAGGAGCTTGGCAAGGTGACCAGGGCTGCATTTCCAGACTTATTACATATAGGAAGAATAAAATTACATATTATTTTATATATAAAACAATAAAACTCGGTTTTTCCTCAAAACAGGGTTTTGAGGAAAAATCAATCACTGAGCATGTGATTATTGAAATTTTTGATGCTGAGACTTTATTTGACCTCCTCATGTGCCTGCTGACCATTATTGAGCTTTTACAAGACTTTCATGACAAACTCTAGACCTAATGAGACCTAAAACCCTAAAAATGGCTTTTACAAGTGTAAAGACAGAAAATGACTGTAAATGACCTGAATGTGTGAAAATGGGCCAGTAGGTAGAGATCATGAGTAAAAATTTATAATATGCCACTACCATCAGATGATCCATGACCTAATGGAATGCAGCTGATCGGATGAAACACCAAAAATGAAATGCAACAAGAGAATTTTGATCACTAATGAAGGGATGAAGATACCAACACTAACAGTGGGAAAGTAGAAGAAGGAAAAGGCCTGGTTGAAAATTCAGAACTTGGCTGAAAAGAGAAAGAAAGAGGCTATGGAGAAGGCATGTGTGGAAGTAGAGCGTGCTTCCAAGGAACAGAGGAAGAATGTTATTCTGACAGAAGTCAAAAATCCCCTTCACCACCAACAGAAAAAGAAGAAAAATCAGAGAAGGGTGGTGTAGATATGAAAAGCACTCCCTTCTAGGTGAAGCGAAACAGGGAGTAGGAGAAGGAAGGGCCATGAAAAAATTCCAAGGCCACCAAGTCGTCACTAGACCTGATCACCTTGACAGAGGGCGACTTGGAAAACACTAGGAATAAAGGGATAGGATGGAGAAACTGCTGTAGTAGTTCGAGAAGTAGTAGAAGCAAGCCTTGGTTTCCATTTAGATGGGTCTACCCAAGATGCATATCCAAACTACTCAACTACAGGCAGATGTAGGGTAGAGGAATGTGACGTTGACTAGTTTGGCACCGGGAACCACTCGAGCAGCGGAGATGGTTCGCTCTTTGGATCCTTGGGCTGTCGCGCTGCCTGATGGAGCCCTCAACGCACAGATAGATTCTAACAAGGCTATGTTAAGGAACATTGGTCTCAACTTGGCCGCGCTCCCAAGAAAATTCCTTCACACGCTGCAAGCAGGTGTGATCGCGGAACTTAGGGCTTGAGAGCAGTGCGTGCTAAGCATGATCAGTGAGTAGAAGGTTAGCAACAAATAGTTGTTCGTTGAGAAAATAGCAACAATAGAAACCTAGAAGAAGGTCCGAGAGAAGAATGAGTGCACCACAGCAGTGGTAGCAAAAGCGTGCAGAACCATTCCGAAATTGCACATCCTAGTGGAGGCCAAGATTTGGAAGTTGGTTGCAGGTGTGCGCAATGCTCGGACCGAGATGGCCAAGGTTTAGTTTGAACCGAACCTCAATATTACAAAGCTCGAGTTGAGGGCATAGTCTTCAACTCCATCGGAGGTCAGAGAATAGTGCGAGGTAGCTATCAAGAATGTAGTTGTTGCAGTAGATGTTGTGGTGGCAGAATGCAATGTGATATTTGAGCACTCGACGGAGGTCCTCACAAGTTTGCAGGAAGATCCAACCTTGCATAGGTTGAACACTGAGGCAAGAGAATTATAGTATCTCTATGACGAAGCCAGAGAGACGGCGCATACCGTCGCCATCACATAGAGATTGACCAAGCTACAGGAGGCAAAGGAACTGAAAGAACAGGCAGAAGCAGCACAGCGAAAAGAGGCAGTCCTCAAGGCCAGACTGGTGCCTTGCCTGGAGGAGGCCTATGTACTCTCTGCCACCATTGGGGAGAATTTGGCTAGCCTGTAGACATCACAGCAGAAGATCAAAGTAGATAGTGTAGGACTAACATTGGAGCAGCTCGTGGAGGAGGTCAAACAGGTAGCTACGCAGTGTACAGCTGAAGTTGCAGTAGTACAAGTGGAGCTGGGAGGTCTTTGCAGCAATATCTCCTCACCAATAGAGTGACTCAAGGGAGAGTCACCATATTTGTGTTGGGGGCCTATTGGGACAAGGTCTCCTAGGGTCGATTTTGGGGTTAAAAGCCCAAGTTTTGGGGCAAAAAGCCCAAGTTTTTGTATGTAAAGTATAAAGTCTCCACAATTTGTGGTCACGAAGTGCATAGATGTAACGTGTCAAAAAGGGTTTCTGCCCTTGTTTTATGTAAGTTGTTTTGGCTTGAGAAGATCCACCCATGGTCCATGGACCATGGGATTGTATAAAAAGAAGAGTCTTAGAAGTGTCTAAGACAACTTTTGGGGAGTTAAGTTGTTTTTGGGTCAGCAAGAGCTAAGAGCAAAGAGTCTTAGAATAGAAGAAAGGATCTTCAACTGTGTGTGCAGAGGCCTAGGGTAGAAGTCTGTAGCTAAGTGCACAGACCCCTACAGCTCAGTGTGCGGGGTAGTTAGAGTATGTGAAGAACATATGAAGTACTAATAAAGAAGATTACTTTGGAAATATCTGTGTTGATCTATTTACTTATGTTAAGAATAAATGTGGTTATGTTAAGATGAATAATCGTTTCATGATTTAATTCTATATTGATGTGTGAATCTATATGTTTTACATTGTTATCTATACGCAAGTAATAATATCTGTTTACATGAAGAACATATTAATGCATATTGAGTTATGAGATACTTAAGCTGATCTGGATAAACACGGATGTAAGAGCAATTATAGAAGCATGAAGTCGTTAATTCACCTGGTTAGGGTCCGCGGATGACAATCGTAGACCGTTGTGAAGGTCTAGAGGCCAACTACAAGAATTATATTGATAAGCCCTAAAAGGCTTATCGATCTACATTAAGGCAAATTTAGGGCATAAAACGACATCAATACCATCTCTGGGTTCGGAAACTTGGTTCCAGGATCCCCCCATACTGCTTCGGGTGAGACTTCAGTTCGTGCTCCACGGATTGATGACGAAAGGGCCAGTAGTGTAGGGATTTGTTTGGCTAAGTTAATGTTGAACCTAAGTTAGGGCCCACTAAGCCAGCAAGAGGCTTACATCACTCAACATTGTTTCCTCTCCCAAGTTGTGTATATTATTTTTTGGAGACAGCTCATCATAATGATCTTATTATGATACAAGTTTCACATTATTCTTATTGGTAGACACGATCATCATATCTCTTTGTTGTGAAATCACTCTGACCAAGCTACTGAGCATGGGAATGCCCGACTCAGGACATGATTTTAGATGTTTTATATATATATATGAGTTGTATCAGGTTTCTTGTATTCCTGAAGCTCCAATCCTTTCTCTCTTTTTTCAAAGGAAACGACAGTTATATAAAGTATTTCTACCATCGTCTCTGCCTCTGATCTCACAATTTAGGGGGCATCTGTTACACAGGAAAATGACCTCCTAATCACCTCAGAGGAGAAGGGAAAGATGACTGAAAGACTGAACGAGTTCACAGGCCTATTTTTCAAGCTAACGCTCTCTAGGAACTAGCAACCTGCTTTATAAAGCTTCTTATCCATGCATCAGGTGTGTTAGTCCCTAGGGTAACTCTATTTGTTGCCTCGGGAAGAGTGTTAGTCAACTTAAATGAGTTTCTAGAGGTGAAAGGAGTAAGTTGATCAAGAAATATCCCTATATTCACTCATAAGTTAGCTCATAAGAGCAAGGAAACATCCAGATTCGACCTCTTTGGAGGAATTAATATTCCTCATGGAGTCTACAAACAAGGAAAGAGTGCTAAAACTTGGAAACATCTCTGCCTTTTCCCAAAGGAACTCATGAAGTATTTGGAAAATCGTATCCTCTCGTGCTATATATTTGAGGCTAGGGCCATTGTGAAAGAGGTCGAAACTATTGAAAGGATTGCCTATTGACTGTTGAAGATTGTATTATACATTGGCTGTTTAAGAGGTTAAGAAGAGAGAGAGAGAGAGAGGAGTTGGAGGAGTAAGGGAAGACTGATGTAATTGATGGTTGTAATCACTCTTTTCTATTGTGTTGTCCACTCCATGGCATTGGTATTGTGATTTATTGACATGTTTATGCAATGTTAATGATTGTGAGAGGCTTAGATGTATCTAGTTAGATATCCCTATGTATTATTGTATTGATTGTTGAAGTTATATGTTGTGATATTAAACCTCATCTTGTTTTCGTGCAGGTATTAATCTTGGAGCTAGCTGAGGGATCTTCCACTCTGCTATTTTACGCTCTCCATCAACACCACACCATGACCCGAGGTAACAATTATTCTTCTTACTTTGTGATCCGGATTTAAACAAGAACACAACAAATTATAGATATAACCATACATACAGAGATGCAGCAGAAATAATACTTCATTTCATTACTGTAAAATACTGAAATATTCTTACAAACAGAAATGGAAATAAACTAGCTAGGGCGATGGTAACTTATCTCTGAGAAGAGATGTGGAAGCTACATGCCTCTGAACTTTGTTACAATGAGGCTCGAAGGCCTATTTCTTGTTGAGAAACAATGGAAAACCATAAACATCCAAAAACCTAACCCTAGGAGATGAAATGCCAAACTGTGGACCCCATTTGGGTAAATTGGTATATCAACTTCCCGGGGTCGTAACTTTGGCATACGATCTCCATTTGAAGCGCACAATAGCTTGTTAGAAAGATCTATCCAAGGACTATAACTTTTGAAAGAGAAACATCAATCCATGAACCCATGTTGCTCCCTAGTTTCCAAAAAAACTTTGTTTAGGGCCTCAAAACGGCTCCGGAAATTCAGGAGTCGAAAAACTGCTAAAAATAGTAAACTGTGCTACAATTAAGGAAACTGAAAAACTGAAAGAGATAGTAGTGGGGGTCCAAGTGGGATAGGTGGGTGGCTACCAACATCTACCTGGATCATTCCTCCCCCCTTAGGAAGCAATGGTCCCCATTCTGTTGAGTTCCTCCATCTACTGAACTTGGTCCCTTGTGAGTTGTTCTGCAATCTCTGATGTGTCCATCAATGGTGGGAAGCATGGTAGAGGGCAGTCCACATTGAACACTCAGTGTAAGAGAAGGAATGGGGGAATTTTGTGCTCCAAATCATTGTTCCCCACAACGTTGGTACTAGTGTAAGGACCATGTCGCTCCTTGTACTTTTCATTTTTCAAAATGGAGTGGTGATATATCGGCCCGTTGGGTAGAGGTGCTCCGGGAGTCAGATCGAATGAATGCTTGTCTTGATAGTGCAATGGTAGCCCTGTGGGTGAGGAGAAGATGTTCCTATCTTCTTTCATGACTGTATCCCTCTATTGTTGTTGCTGCATGGAGGAACCCTTCATGAGGGTCATGGATGTGGTGACAATCTTCCCCTTACTTTGGGAGCGAACCAGATAGAAAATGAATTTCCGATTCTGGGAGATGAGCTTGCTGCATTTCTTACAATGATCAAAGATGCGGCAGTAAGTGGGGCTACCTTCGGTATCCTGTATAATGAATTACCCAAAGAAATAATAACAACGCGATGCCTTGACTCATACACAATATGTCGCCTCCATAAGTATAGTTGGCCTAATAGTACATCACAAACATCCACAGGTGAAACATCACACAATACCTCATCTATGAAGGGATTGATGTTGTAGGGAAGGCAGCACTGCTGGCGGACTCGGAGCTCTCATCCTTGGTGAAGCCACCCGATACTGTACGGTTGTGGGTCTGGTGTAGTCGGTAGGCCCGACCGCTTCACGACCTCTACTGAAATGAGGTTCTTTTGGCTTCCACCTTTGACAATGAATTGCAGTAGTGAACCCTTCACCCACATCTGTGAGTGGAAAATATGCTCCCCCTCTTCTGGATCTTCAGGCTCATTCTTCTGGATCTTGGCAGTGGTAACAATGGTGTTGGGCTCTGCGTGAATGATCTGCTTCCCTTTGCCATTCCCCTTGTCGGGTTATGACTTAGGGTTAGAACATGCATATGATTCTGAAGCCTTTAACTCGGCCACCAACGACTACTTGGTTTGACACTCACTTGTGTTGTGAGTGGGGATATTATGGAACTCACACCACTTTCGAGTGTCCTTCTTTGACTTCGTTGTGTTGTTATTTTCTTGCGGCTTCGATGGGTTGTCTTGGGTCACCCAACCTTGGCTTTGTCCTTTGTTCTTCAGATTCATAGTTCCAAAGTCTCGCTTCTTTTGTTTAAACTTCTGCTTGATTTTGACAGCGTATTGGTACGTCGTGCCGAGCGAGGAGATGTTCAGGAACTCCATTTCCTCCTGGATGTATCTATGTAGGTAGCTATGGTATTTGAGTACCAAATGCAACTCAGAATCCTTGATACCCAACTGTGTGCGAAGGGTATGAAAAATGTTTGTGTACTCCAACACATCTTGGTCCCTTCCCTGCCGCAGCGTGGTCCACTTCATGTATTTTTCCTCATAGCTTTTGATAGGGTAGTACTTCTCCTTGATGGCATCCTAGAAGGAATTCCAAGTGGGTGCGACTGAACATAGTGAGCTCATACTTTCATCCTTCTGCTCGCAATAGGTTTCCCACCAGACCTTGACGTGGGGGGCTACTTTGAGAAGAGAGAAAATAATCTTTTCCCCACTGGAAAAATCATGAACAAAAAAATACCCTTCTAACAGATTTAACCATTTTTCCATGGCATCTACATCTATCTGTCTCAAGAATATGGGGATTTCAAAATTAACTTGTACCTTAAAGGGTGTGGCAGTTCTAGAGTAGCTGTTGGAAGCCGATGCATCGCCCTTAGATAGCTGCTAAAGGATTTGGGAAAAGATGTCCATCATCACATTCCTTTGTCGCTCGAGAGCCTCTTCGAGCAAGATTTTGATAGGATATCCTTCCCCCTAATCTTTCTTTTCATCCGCCATGGGAAACCGTCGGGATTTGCGAGGCTGGTCTTGCAAAGGTTTGACGAGTTCAAGCCCTGAATCCTTATATCTTGACCTCATTGGGGACATGCAGAGAAAGATAGAGAAAGAGCAGACCGCTCTGATACCACTGATCCAAATTTAAATAGGAACGCAAAAAGTTACAGATATAACCATACATATAGAGATGCAGCAGAATTAATACTTCATTTCATTACTGTAAAATACTGAAATATGCTTACAAACATAAATGGAAATGAACTAGCTAGGGTGATGGTAGCTTATCTCTGAGAAGAGATGTGGTGGCTACATGCCTCTAAACTCTATTACAATGAGGGTCAAGGGCTTGTTTATTTTTTAGAAACAATGGAAAACCCTAAACATCCAAAAACCTAACCCTAGGAGATGAAACGCCAAACTATGGGCCCCGTTTGGGTAAATTGGTACATCAACTTCCCAGGGTCGTAACTTTGGCATACGATATCCATTTGACATGCACAATAGCTTGTTAGAAAGATCTATCCTAGGAATATAACTTTTCGAAGAGCAACATCAGTCCATGGACACCTATTGCTCCCATGTTTCCCAAAAAAAGTCGTTTAGGGCCTCAAAACGGTTCCGGAAGTTCAGGACCCTAAAAACTGCTAAAAATAGTAAACTGTGCTACAATTAAGGAAACTGAAAAACTGAAAGAGATAGTTTTGGCGGTCCAAGTGGGATAGGTGGGTGGCCGCCAACATCAACTTGGATCACTTTGATTCTCATTTCACTAAAACTGATATGTGCATGTATCTCTAGGCCAGCTGCAGTTGATCTGACTGTTCCATCACCAAACACCCGTGCATTAATCCCTATAGCACTCAGGAACATACCCCACCTAGTTGTTCCTAAGGTATGACCTCACACAACCATTTCCTAATACAAGGAAAATTATGTCTCTTGGACCATTCTTTACCAAGTCTATGTATCCAACATAGGATGTTAATCCTGATCAATGACAATACATGACTCAAGAATTTACGTCCATGATGCTTATATGATCCCATTCTCCATACTAGTGCCTTTACTAGACTCATGGCTATTATTCATAGCCATAGTACATGACACATGGAGAACATGATGTCCACCATCACTCTGTCTCAACTAGGGAGGAGATTCTCACTCCCTCTCAAATAAAGAGAAATAACCACAAGCCTAAGATTTTCATAAATACTCATCAATGCATCATCTACCTGTTCTTCTGTGGGGATATGTTATAGCTTCTCGTCTCCTGTCATACTCTTGAATAATAAATCACTTTGATCTTCCTATTTTTATGAAAATCTCCATGTAGTTTTGAATCCAACATGTCATTAATTAGCTCATAAAGCACGTTATGGAGCCAAAATTATTCATAGCTAATTTCAAAAGCCTTCACATCTTCTTTCTTCATATTGAAATAGAATTATGCCTCACACTCTTCCAATAAATAATACCAACTCCCAGTCATTAGTAATATCTCTATTAACGTCAATATTGTCAATCCAATTGAATCTAACCAATCATAGCTCCCTCTTTTTGGATGAGGTAGGTGAACTTATTCCCTTTTATTCTGTCATCTAATAAAATTCTTTGTTGTATAGTTCAAGCTAATTCTTTCTTCTTAATCTTTATGCTTTGCCATGTTCTTGCAATTCTTCTATCTGTTAGTCAAGTTTATATAGTTCTTGTCTCGACCTAGAAGCTTTACAAGTAGACTATTAAAGAAAAAATATAGGAAAAGTACAAAGGTAATAGAAATAGTAGTAATCAAGGAGATGCATAGTAATTATATTTTTGAAGGGGCTAAGCTCGCTCTTAGTATTGGAATTGTTCACCAACCTTGTTCCCATATCACCACGATGTCATTCATGTCATTCTTAGGATCTAGGTCTTCTTCTTACAACATAAACAATTAGTTAGAGTTTAATTTGCATGGTTTTCTAATTCAAACCTTTTCTAGGGTTTACAAAATTTATATTATCCATATTCCATTTAAGAATTTCAAATTCTACAAGCACACTAATGAGTTAGTTGCAAAACCTAGAAATGTCATTATCAAGCTCTATATACGTGAGATGGAATTCTTTTATTCCTTTATTTCAGAAACTTAATATTTGTATGCAAGGGAAAACTTCGAATGCTAACAAATTAATGGTCTCTAAAATATACCTACAGAGACCCCTTTTTACAATGCATTACTATCTTTCACGAGAGCACTAGATCATTATCTTAGCATAATATGCACTACAATTGACATAGGTCATTAATTGCAAATGAACAAAGATTATACACACCTCTTTCAATCTTACCTTATCCATCCTTGTAGTGATATTATTATTTGACTTTTCTTCAGTTGTCATGTACCAACTTTCTCCAACAAATGTGCCTCAATCCTTCAACCATTGTACTAGGATATGAACCACAAAAAATTCTTTGGCTTGCTTGCTTTGTCTTGGTTCCTTTCAGACTTCATAGAAAGATAAACTTCATGGCGTAATTCATCCTCCTTTAAGTATAAGTTTCAATGGCATAGTTTCTTCATATACTAATGTCATAGAGATAAGTTTCATAAACCTTCAGATATCTAGTTAGAATTCTCCATAGATTTTGCAAGGTCTCAAATTTTAATAGTTTGGATTTTCTCATGGTAGGGTGACTTATGTGCATGTCACAAAATTCTCAGGAGCTTGCATATAATCACAGTACCACATATATTTCCATATAAATCCCATTCTTAGAGATACACATATATGTAGCTCAGATATTGTTGTCGACAAGGGTTCAGTTGTCTTCCACAAAATGTTTGGATTTGTCACTGGTTTAGATCTTTTCATATATACTCTTTATTTTTTCCATTGTAAACACTTGAGAATTATTGATGTAGATTTAATATATAAAACTATTCTTTCAATATATGAAATTAGCTACTCCATCAAACTTGATGTCAAAGAGACATAATGCCTCAAAATTTTGAACTAGACTTGAGATTGACTTCTTCATCATTCTTCCTAAAAATGTGTCGTGAAAAACTTGGATGCCTTTAATTTGTCAATTATGTTTATGTCACATCCAAATATGCTTGGAATAAATTTTATTACTTGTAAGTATTCCACAGTGATATATTGCTTAGATCTTCTATTCATTTTTTTAATTTTATAAAACTTGATGCCCTTGGGCTATTTTTCAGACTATTATGCCATAGAGAATGTTTCCACTTGACAAATCATATAGCTCAGTATGGTGTCATAGATGGATTGAACTCCATCAGTGTCATAGATTCGTGCTTATTAAATTTGAGAAACTCGAGTGACACATATAAGTTTGGATTCCTCACAAAGATGCCAATTTGGAGGTTATAAAATACATATCTATGCTTATATAGGAACTTGTATCATATAAAATTGTATTACAAAACGTTATATCACCACATAATTTTTCATTTCATTAGAAATTTGTATTGATGTGTGCCTTTCTTTAAGTCTTAAAATTTGTCCGCTATCTAGGGTTACCACAACGCCTTTGCGTGTCACAGTGCTATAGATATTTCACATACCATAAGAAATTGGAGACTCTACATACTTCAGGATATTTGTATACAAATAAGAGAAAAATAAAACTTTGACCTTCTTAAGATACCTTAGATAGATTCTACGAATCTCGTACTTCTATCTCAATTCCAGATCTAGGCCACAAACTTGGATTTATGCAACAAACTATCATCTCCAGAACTTGATTAAATCACCATAGAGTTTGGATACAGACAATGATCAAGCCACCACAAAGATTCATATCATAGTCTAGGATAGTTTAGATAATTTCCATCTACTTAATTTCTTCTTATATACCATCTTAATCTTGATTAGGGCTTCTTCAATGGTGTTCTTGCCTTCACCATAGCTCTAATACCATGTTGAAATTTAGATAGATAGTATAATTTCTTAACATGATAATTAATGGTTACTAATATGTATTATTTCCATAGCATTTACTTGTTTAGTTATGTCATCAAGAAATTACACATTAGAAAAAATATAGATTACATAATGCATAAGAGACAAGAGACACTAGATTTTAGGCTCCAAGCGAGGGTGAAACCCCACAAGGGGGAAAAACCAAAAAATATTTATATTATAGATTAAAATCAAACTAAGATACCCAAGACCAAGAACAAGACCCAAAAATTCCACCAAAATTTCAAGTCCAGCCCTCCTCCAAGTCACCTACAATTCTGGTCAACTGTAGTCAAAGTAAACGATGGTCAAACTGTCCAAATCTATCATATTCCTGAATTTTCTATCCTATCCTGAAATTTTCACCATGAAATTTCAATCCTACAATAGTTATAGAAGAATTTGGTTCACATCCTTCTTCTTTGTCTTGAAAATATTCTCCTTCTTCTTCGTCCATTTCTCCACTAATTGGGTGCATAAGATATGTATGAAGATCATGAGTGTGTGTCATATCCTTCAGAGTCATCACACTGTCCTCTATATCTATCTATCGAGGAGGTCCAATAGGTGGCTCTTAGAGGCTCAAGATGACTTTTTCCCAAGGAGGGTCGACTTGACAACTTTGGTGGACTTTGACTCAATATAAAACCTCCTTTTTTTTCTTTTCTTACAAAAAGTCCAAATGGGACTTAACTCAAAGAAATTTTCTTTGACTCAAAATAATTTCTTTTTGTCTCTCTGTGAGTCTTATAAGCATGAAGAACATGCTTTGACCAAAATAAAATAATAATTAATACAATAAATATGATAAAAATTATTTTTTATTACATTATTAAGACTGAAACTAGTTACATTTTTCAACACTCCAAAGGGCAGGGTTTTAGTGTTGATTTTCTTATTCCTAGGGAGAAGTTGGGGCATCAACTACTGGAAAGGGGAGTCTATTGTTGTGTGATTTTGGGGTGTGATTATAGATGGAGGGTTTTGTTAATAGTTGTAATTAGCATAGATCTTTCAAGAGTTTGAAGGTCAGGTTCCTCTAAGTGTTACACTAAAAAATGTCACCATGACTACTTACAGTTAGTATGGCTCAAATCAACAGTCATGCTACCCTCTTAGGCAAGTCTTATGTCTCTGCTATCCATCTCAAACTCAAAGAAGAGAGAAAGTATTGTAAAAAATGTGTTTATCTCTGGGGTCGCAGGTTCTCTCTAGCCTTACCTGCGGGGACGCTCACCATGTTCACAAAAGTTGCGTCCATGGACGCTCTGTATGTTAAGGGACAGGTGCGTCCTTCTGTAAAAGGCAAAATGCGCGAGTTTCATCTTAAAAAAGTTACTTGTGGTTACTTCTAGAACCTTCTAGAGGTCGGTTTGATGAAATGGATGCGCCTCCAGTTGGTTCATGTATCTCTATTAAGGGGGAACTTATCCCATCAATAAGGGAGCTATCCCACCCAAAGAGGGGGATTATCCCATTGATGGTGGACCTGAATAACCTCTTTACAGCACTATAAATAAAGACATTGAGCCAGAGGGAGGAGAGGTTGAAAGCTATAGATTTCTTTGGGTAAATGCTGCAGGATTTAGGACTCCCATTTAGAACCTTGTGAGGAGAGATTGTCTTTGCTTGATTCTACTTGGAAGTGGGTGAGCTTTGTCAAAGTAGAGGAAAACCCTTGATGGACCCTGGGAGGAACTTGCACAACACCAAGGCCAGGTTGTAAGAGTTTCTTTGTTTCGTTATTAATACAAACTGGTTTATTTTTCTCAATAGCTTGTGTTAATGAGTTATTTCATGTGTTCCTTGGTCTGCATGTTGAATATATGTTTTATTATATGAAATTCAAGTGCTTGGTAATTGTTTGATTGTTTGTGGTTGCAGGAATTGATGTGAAGGAGGAGCTCATCCGGATCGGCAAGGACGGACTACAACAACAGTGTTCTGGAATAAGGTAAGCCTAAACACTTGTAGTTTTCATGTTTTAAAAGGTATATTTAGAGAAAGATCACTCCATTTTGTCTTGTTTGTCATTAGAATGTCTTAGACTTCTAGGAAGGTCAGCTGTGTCCGCACCCTTGACTGATTCCGTGTGACAAATTGGCGACTCCACTGGGGATAGATTCCATTGATGAGAAAAGTCTTTTCCTTTATGTGAACTTTGCTTTGAGAAATTTGGTTTATTTTTCTGGTTTTGGCTCTGTGATTCTGTCTCTGGGTGGGTTAGCTTAGGATTAGTTTTATTTTGGTTTTTCTTGAGTTTTTCAGACGGACGCACCCTCTGAGTGCTGCACAGTGCGTCCCTGGACGCAATTTTGCTGTGTGCACAGAGCGGGCCCGCACCTGTGCTAACGGGTTACCTGCGTCTTCCTGTAAAAATTTAGGAAAACTCCATTTTTGCTTTTTTTGCTCTTAGATTTTGTTTTTTCTTAGTTTTTTCTGCCCAGATTCATTAGTCCCTTGCCAAGAATCTTCACCTAATCTTGTTTCATCAGCATTCCTACTTTAAGCTTTCATCAATTGGGTGTTTTGAGTCTCTTTTTTGAGAAATTCTTAATTTGATTTCCTTTGGTCATTACTTGGAGGTTTGTCTCAGTCCTTTCACAATTTTGCATCTTTTTGCTAAATTGTGTATGAGTGTTAATCGCCTTTGAGTGTTTTTATGTTTTGATCTTTGGAACTCTCACCCAGTTTTCTCGACTTGCACTTGATTGGTTCTTAGATCACATTAGAATCATCTTGTGTTTGAGAATTCTCTTGCATAGATCACATTTGCATAATTAGAATTCTCATTTTCAGAATATGAATGGAAAATGTGCATAGATTACATTTGCATACTTTTCAAGTGAATTGTGCATAGATTACAATTGCATAGTTTACATTCTGAAAAAATCAATTGTAGATTTAGATCTGCTTTCTTTGATTTGAATTTACACAAAAATAAAGATAAAAAAAACGGTTTGGAATTGATTTGCATTAGTTTTTCTTGATGAAATTAGTGCATTAGAGAATTTGTTATATTTTCTCTTAGTGATCAATTTTTTGCATTGTTGGAAGTGAATGGAAACTCTCTCCTTACTCTAGTTAGGATTCATCGAATTGAAAGGATTGCATTATCATATTCGATTGCATTCAGTTGAGTCGGGTCATAACACCATTGGTTTCATATCCATTTACCCATTTGAGTAATAACAACCTTAATAACACAGCGCTTAATTAAAATTCATCTAGTAATTTTTACATTTCTAGGGCTCTGAAACACCAACATAGCTTAGGCTAGTGTCTTGGAGTAGGTGAGTACTTAACTCTCCAAGACAATAAAACCAAACAAGTAGCTGATCTTGTGATAGAATCAAATCCAATTGTTACATTTACACTCTGGGAAAGCTCCTCTTAAAGGAGAAGCACGAGCTCGTGTCCGAACCAGTGAGGGGATCCATCCTCCCTCGTTGGGAACGACGCCAGACAGTACGTATTACAAATGGTAAACCTCGGATTAACCATTGTCGAGGAGCCAAGGGTCACTTATCGGTAAACCTTGGATTACTGTCAAGGAGCCGGTAAGGGGATTGAGCTTGCTACTCTGCCCTTGCGTGCTGTCGGAGTTTAGACTGTTCCCCCAGGTGTACTTGTGGCCGTTGGTAACCTTAGTGACCATAATCTTTAGGATTCTACCCAAGGTGACGGTGGAGGGAAGATCCCACTGTACCTGGAGCAGACGTCGGTTATACTCACTTGGATTTTCCGGGGGGTTCGCTTCACTTCGAGACGGTTAAAGTGGAGGAACTTGTGCCGGTCTATTCATTAAGCAGGTTGCCGAGGTAACTGTTCCACCCTCCACTTCTGTACTGAATTCGGCGATGTTGGATTTCATCACCAACTAGTGTTTTCGGTCCGGAAGGCTACTGTTTGTGTGTGATTTGACTCCTAGATTTGATAGCGCGTGTTAATTTGTTTGTTTTTATTTTTAGAGGCCATAGGTGTGAATTGTGAATTTTAATTGTTAGGTGTGAATTGTGAATTTTAATTGTTAGGTGTGAATTGTTAATTTTGGTTTTAAAATTGTTAATAAAATTCACTGAAGTTGAATATAATGGCAAATGTTCCGGAATTTATCAACCTAGGTACCCCTCCTAATGAGAATCCTAGTACTTTTCCTTACTTTGGAAATGTTGGTCCTCCTTATATGGCTACTTTGTCATTACCTGGATTTACAATAGGTTTACCGATATGGTTATTTTCAACTTCATTGGCCCAAAATACTCCAATTGTTCCACCTCAACCGGATGCTTCACCTCAACAGAGTTCACCATCTCAACATCACCAACCTTCTATTGACCCTTTACCTTCTTCGCCTAATTTTTCTTCCTCCATTTCTTCCTCTTCGCCTGGTAAAAGCCTTGATGCATGTAACCAGGAGGCTAAGAAGAAGAAGAAAGGGAAGAAGAAGAAGAAGAAGAAGAAGCAAGATAAGAAAAAAGTCAACCAACCAACCACGACTGTAAGTGTTAGTGGTGTTGAGGAAAACTCCAACATGCAACGTAAACCAAAATACCCTTGCAGGCTTTGTAAGGGTGACCACTTCCTTGTCAATTGTCCTGGTATTCCAAAGGTCTTGGAAGTATGGTCAGAAAAATCCCATCAACTTTCCGTTGATCCATCAACCAGTGATAGTCAGGTTCCTGGGAAAAAGGGTAAAGTTAGGTTTCCTTGTAAGTTATGCAAAGGGAGTCATCAAACTCACATTTGCCCTCACATGGATGAAGCCTCAACATTGTTGGAAAACCTTATTGTTCCACAACAAGAATTTCCAACTGGTTACCGTAAACTTTCTCCCAACCTACCGTCAACTGACAGAGTGATTGATTTAAATTCAAGTACAGTCGATCACACTCTCCCATTGGAGAGTGAAACTCATGTCACTCTTGTTGATGATCCATTAGTTGATCAAGTGGTCGATTCAATTTCACATTCGGTCGATCCCACTTTCCCCTTAGAGAGTGAACTTCATACCGCTCAGGTTCTTCTTGTTACATCAGATTCTTCTATGCCGGGGGGAATTTCACCTATTTCTATAGAACCCCGTCCAAGCACTGAGGTCTTTTCCTTTGATTGGAATAGACTGACGGAACCTTGTCTTCCTTCCTCCATCCCTTTCCAAATCATTGTCAAGGCTGGTGGTAGGGACATACATCGTACTCAGGTAGATGAGGGTGCTTCTGTTAGTATTTTATCCTCAACTGTTTGGAAAGCTTTGGGTTCCCCTCAGCTTGCACCTATTACACAGAATCTGAAAGCTTTTAACAGAACCATTAGTGAACCTTTAGGGATCCTTCCTAAGTTTTCTCTTACCTTGGAAGGTAAAACTGTCTGTGTTGATCTTATGGTAGTTCGAGGTCCCTTGGATTTCAATTTACTCCTTGGGCGAGACTATGTTTATGCAATGAAAGCTGTCGTATCGACACTCTTTCGCGTGATGTCTTTCCCTCACAATGGCAGTATTGTGACTGTAGACCAGCTTTCGTTCCCTAGTCTTTTTTCAACTACCAATAATATGACACCCCTAAATGTTCCTGATTCTAAAGTGGTATCTACCCTGCCACGGGTTAATTATGTGGCAACCGGTCCCATGATTTCAGTTACCGATGTAAGTGAGCCTCTCACTGTTTGCTCATCTTCCTTTGATTTAGCTCCGGTAATTGACATGGAAAACTCTATGGGATTACTTGAACACGATGTTCTTATCCCTTTTGAGTCCCTTGACATGTGTTCCTTCCCAAGAAGTATTCTTCCTTCGGATGAAGACCTCTTGGAAGTCATGATCAAGGTGTGTCCATTGACATGTCTTTCCTCCAGTTGGAAGCCATGATCAATGTTGCGAGGATAGTTTTTTCTTGTATCAACCTCGTTAAAAAAATGAAACAAGGAGTTCCGAGGATAGTTTTACTTCTAGTCTCAACCTCGTTAAAAAATGAAACAAAGAGTACGAGGAAAGTTTTTTCCTGTATCAACCTCGTTAAAAAATGAAATAGGCTAGCGCGAGGATAGTTCCTGTTACTGAGTCAACCTCGTTAAAAAATGAATCAAGTATGAGGATAGTTCTTTTACTGAGTCAACCTCATTAAAAAATGAATCAGCTAGATTTTAGGATATGTAGGTAGATTGTAGAACGTAGGATTTTGAGGACAGTTCCTATTATTGAGTCAACCTCGTTAAAAAAATGAATCAGGGTTATGAGGATAGTTCCTGTTACTGAGTCAACCTCGTTAAAAAATGAATCACGTATGAGGATACTTCTTTTCTTGTGTCAACCTCCTTAAAAATGAAACAACTCCCTTTTCAAGTTAGATATTGAAAGTAAACCTTCATTTCATCCAGCCGGTTGAATGCAATGAAGCCTGGGGGGCATGTACCTATCTTTGCGTCATTATGCTGGGGGCATGCGAACTTTTTGAGCATAGTTCCTTGTCTTGTGTCAAGCTCGTTAAAAAATGAAACAAGGGTAGGTTAAGTAGGTAGAGTTTAGAGAGTAGTCATGAGCATAGTTCCTTGTCTTGTGTCAAGCTCATTAAAAAATGAAACAAGGATCTTGAGCATAGTTCCTTGTCTTGTGTCAAGCTCGTTAAAAAATGAATCAAGGTTTTTAGAGTAGAGTTTTCATTAGGTAGATTGTAGAAAGTAGTTATGAGCATAGTTCCTTATCTTGTGTCAAGCTCGTTTAAAAAATGAAACAACTCCCACAAGTCTTTCCAAGATCTTGAAAGTAAAGCTTCATTCCATCCACCTCATTGAATGCAATGAAGCTTGGGGGGCATGTACCTTGATTTGCATCATTATGCCGAGGGCATGTGAACTTGTAACAAGCATAGTTTTTCGTTTCAAGCTTGTGTAAACATGAAACCGAATCCGAGCATAGTTCTTTTCCTGTGTCAAGCTCGTTAAAAAATGAAACAAATCCTCCTCTACTTGAGTCGAGAGTTTGACTAGACCTCATAGATGTTAGGTTGTATGTTTAGGTTAGTTATTTCATTTTTTCATAATTTTCTTACAATTTTAGGTCGAATCTTTCAAATGATCTCGTAACTCAACCTTCATTTCATCCAAATGAAGCTGGGGGGCATGCGCTCTAGCAGTTACGCTTAGGGGGCATCAAGCACAGTTTTCTCTCTGTTTCAAGCTTGTGAAAAAATGAAAACTACTTTGAAGCATAGTTTTTGTCTATTTCAAGCTTTTGTAAAAATGAAACCTATCTCGAGTCAAATTCAGTTATTTTCAAGACTCGTTAAACTCATGAAAATCCCGAGATTATTTTGCTATCTTTCATTCTCGTAAAACAAATGAAAATGCCGAGTTCTTTCCGTCTTTTCCTGCTCGTAAATTAAATTGAAAGTCGGCCATATGAGTATATTTTTATCCCTTTTTCGAACTCGTTAAAACTTACGAAAAAGTGAAACCTAGGAGTTCTCTTTTAAGCCCTTTTCAGACTCCTAAAATATGAAAAGATCGCCGAGTGTTTCTTTTACACTCGTTAAAACGGAATTAAAAGACGGTCCCCTTATAGCTCTTTTCTGACCGTAAAATCAGGAAAAGATTGCCGTGTTTTTGTCGTTTCAAACTCGATACAGAAATAAAACGACGTGTCCTTGATCGCTTTTTAATTTTCAGGTCAACGACACTATTATGAAAGTACTCCTTGGTCGCAAGATCAAGCGGTTCCCCCAGGTATTATTTTATACTTTTTCGGGCTTGAGGGACACAAATTTACGAAAAAGTTCAACGTGGAGTTTCCTTAAGTTTTTCAGACTCTCTAAAATTGAAAAACGCCGAGTTTCTCCTATACTGGGCTCGTTAAACATTTCACAGTAAAGGACCTGTTCAATTACAAACAGGAACGAACCACTCCTTCCTAGGGTTCGAATCAAAACTAGGTTGGACTCATCCGAAGGATGAGATTATAATCAAGCATATGTTATCCTCCTCAAGCTTGTTAAAAATAAAGAGGTACTTGCCAGAAATGGTGGGGGAAAAGAGAGAAGAATGAGCCTATTTGTTACCTTTTGTCTCAGAAGAAACTTTATTACCACTCTTGGACACGACACTTTTCATTCACCTGGGTTGGGAAATCCTTTACCTCACAGTTGATCAAACCACTTTTGAAAGTCTTCAACCGGGTTCCGGGGATTAACTTTGAGTTATTTAGCACCAAACCATCTGTCGTGTCGTTATGTGTCCAAGAGGTCTGCAAACAAAACTTTCATCTGCAAAATACTTGTCATCGATTTGACCATCCCTGAGTCAGTCCTTACAACAACATTTCTTCAACTTGAACAATGATTTCGTGTTGTGGGCTTGCCTGCAATGGGTCACTTTCTATCGACATCAGCACATTATCTAGAGAGATGACTTAGAAATCGTCAGTACCTTGAAGTCTGCATGCATCAATGGCAGGTTTCTCGCCTTTGACGTCAGTTTACATCATTGACTTTCGATCGAAGGATTCCGTGAAATGTTCGACATCAACTCATTCATTCACATCTCATGGATTGTACTGGGTACTTTGAGAACCATTGACATTACTGGTGGTCTCTCTCACACTTGTTAACAGTTCACATCATCGACTGGTAATCAAGTGGTTTCTACCATGTTCGACATCGACTCATTTATTCACATGGCTAGAATCATACCAATTCGAGAAGTAGGAATGAAGACCCTGGATCAAATCTTTACCGTCCAGGCTGCGAGGAGTTTTGTATTCATTATCTAAGTAGACTAATCATAAACAGATGGCTGCGCCCATACTGTGTCTACAAAAGTCTATGATTATGATGTACTACAAAATCATTTCTGTATCAGAGTAGTTTAGTCTATTAGTTAAAGTTTTTATCTGAGTATGGGAATGCCTACTTCAGTGATGATATAATCTTATCCATGTATTTTGTGTTGAAAATTGCAGTTCCAACCAGGTCATCCACAAGACAATCCTTGAAATGATAAAGCGCTTCACCCTTCCTAGAATTACAAAACCCTAATCTATTCCAGGCTTCGCACTTTAGGGGGCAATCTGTTACACTAAAAAATGTCACCATGACTACTTACAGTTAGTATGGCTCAAATCAACAGTCATGCTACCCTCTTAGGCAAGTCTTATGTCTCTGCTATCCATCTCAAACTCAAAGAAGAGAGAAAGTCTTGTAAAAAATGTGTTTATCTCTGGGGTCGCAGGTTCTCTCTAGCCTTACCTGCGGGGACGCTCACCATGTTCACAAAAGTTGCGTCCATGGACGCTCTGTATGTTAAGGGACAGGTGCGTCCTTCTGTAAAAGGAAAAATGCGCGAGTTTCATCTTAAAAAAGTTACTTGTGGTTACTTCTAGAACCTTCTAGAGGTCGGTTTGATGAAATGGATGCGCCTCCAGTTGGTTCATGTATCTCTATTAAGGGGGAACTTATCCCATCAATAAGGGAGCTATCCCACCCAAAGAGGGGGATTATCCCATTGATGGTGGACCTGAATAACCTCTTTACAACACTATAAATAAAGACATTGAGCCAGAGGGAGGAGAGGTTGAAAGCTATAGATTTCTTTGGGTAAATGCTGCAGGATTTAGGACTCCCATTTAGAACCTTGTGAGGAGAGATTGTCTTTGCTTGATTCTACTTGGAAGTGGGTGAGCTTTGTCAAAGTAGAGGAAAACCCTTGATGGACCCTGGGAGGAACTTGCACAACACCAAGGCCAGGTTGTAAGAGTTTCTTTGTTTCGTTATTAATACAAACTGGTTTATTTTTCTCAATAGCTTGTGTTAATGAGTTATTTCATGTGTTCCTTGGTCTGCATGTTGAATATATGTTTTATTATATGAAATGCAAGTGCTTGGTAATTGTTTGATTGTTTGTGGTTGCAGGAATTGATGTGAAGGAGGAGCTCATCCGGATCGGCAAGGACGGACTACAACAACAGCGTTTTGGAATAAGGTAAGCCTAAACACTTGTAGTTTTCATGTTTTAAAAGGTATATTTAGAGAAAGATCACTCCATTTTGTCTTGTTTGTCATTAGAATGTCTTAGACTTCTAGGAAGGTCAGCTGTGTCCGCACCCTTGACTGATTCCGTGTGACACTAAGCTAGTGAGAATTCGAGGAGTTGGGTGACCAAGAGGGAAATCGGTTGGCTTGGTGGTGTTGTGCCATGGTATGTGGGAGCTTTAGTTAGAATTCTGGAGGCATGTGTGTGACGACTATCTAGAGCACCATCCAATGGCAGCATGGTCAGACTCATAGAGGTGGGGGTAATTGTGGCCAAGGGGTAGCACACAAGTTGGAACAATTTGATGATGTGGAAGGGGTCAACCGACATATAACTAACTCAACAGGATGGGTCACCATATCTCTACCCTTCGATTTTCTAAAGGCACAAATTCACCAAGTCAAAAAAATGCTGGAGCAATTGGCTCATGATCGTCATGAGGACTGTAAAGAGGTTATTTCTTTTATGAATGACCTCCAAAATAATCAATGGCATATGATGGAGCAGTTGGTCTCTCTTTGACGAGGACATAAGAGACTACAAGAGTAGCTAGACAACTACGAAGGTAGGATGACACATATTGAGGAACATGTAGATGATGTTTTTCACCTTCCACGTGATAATGACCTGTATGATCTGGCTCTGGGTATTTTGGCAACTTAAGAATGATTGTAGGTTGCCTTTTGATCCTTGGGGAATTTTGGTTTTTATGGGAAATCAGTATATGGGTGACAAGCTTTTTGTTTTTATTATCTATGATTTTTTGTCTTTACCATCTGCCTAACAAGTTTGGTAGGAATGAGGTTGTTTGTGTTCTGAACTCAAGCTACTCAATATCCTAATGATGTAACTGGTTTTTGAATTAATAGAATTCATAGACTTACAAAAAAAAATTAATATCAATTGAAGGTAAAAAAAAAAAAATCCTTGTATTTTATGTATAAGTATTAAATAAAATATTTCGATATCCAATATAATTCAATATCAACTACATACATATATGTTTATATAGAGAAAATGATATATATATATATATATATATATATGTGTGTGTGTGTGTGTGTATATGTATATGTATATGTATATGTATATGTATATGTATATGTATATGTATATGTATGTATATGTATGTATGTATGTATGTATGTATGTATGTATGTATGTATGTATGTGTGTGTGCGTGTGTGTGTGCAAACACGAACTTCAATGTACTATTGTGAAAATGGGGTATAAAAAATTTAATTTTTCCTAACCTTATCTAAACTTAGAATAACCATCACCATTGCATTCATTTCATTGAGAAAAATTAAGTGATATAAAATTTTTCGTCAATCTGATATTCAGATTGAGAGATATGACCTCTTAAAGAATAGTCCCTGCCACATCATCCTACTTCCATGTGGAAGTCCACAATTGGTCTGCATGGCAGTCAAGCTCTTAGACTCGTCATAGTTGGTTCCATATCTTACCCGCCTGATTTGAGAGTTGTCACACTTGAAGCAAGATCGATAGTGCAAGATATATTTCACTCAATTAACATGCTCGATATTTAATTTGGCAAGTGGACCATATTGGCGCAATTGGGTTCCAACTAAGGGTTCCAGATCCTGCATTGTACATTCCTTGTTAATGGCATTCCATCCGATGGTATAGGGAAATTGCGCCATCCTTCCACTCCTCCTACTGACATCACTAAGGTAGGGTGTCATAACCACGTGGTTGGTTGTCCTTACCTCTGCCCAACCTTCCTCTAATTATTCCATTAGGGACATTGCCTCATCATCATGGATCAGATCACCTAAGCACACTATCCCAACAACTCCTTTTGTTGTGCCTTTTCACTAACCTGGTTGGGTTCCACTCAGTGACGTCCTCCCAACGCCCTTATGTCGACGCTCTCCCTTGATATTTGTTGGACTCCTCTGTTAGGCTTGCATGGATAGTGGGGATGTTCCTTGACCATTGTGATAGTATCTAGAATAACACACCTACCCACAAGGTCATGCCTACATCATCCTTCTCATTACCTCTAAATTCCTTCCCTAGTCGCCCCCTTTGCATCTCCGGGTGGGGGTCGTCTGGCTTACCTGGTAGGTGGGCCTCCTCCACACCATTCATGTTGTGCCTAGTTGTACGTGGACTTCCTCTTGGCCCAACCCCACTTGCTTAACTTCCATCCAATTGCATGAATGCTAGGCACATATCATCCTTCTTGTTCTATCTTAACACTTTATTTTTCACGTCCTTCTTTTCTTTTGGGATAAAGCCTCCAGACCACGTGGTCAATGGGCCACACTTCTCGTCAATGGTATGAATCTCGGGTGCATGTCATCTTGCTCGATCTATCCCAAAAATTTCCCTCACTGCACTCCTCATAACTTCAGGTTCATTCCAACAGGTTGACATATCAGGGGGCCCAACTCTGGAAAATAGTAGGACCACCGGGTTAACTTATCAGCCAACTCATCTCAGCTAATGTCATTCCACCGACCATTTTATGATGTAAGATAATTATTCAAGGCTTGAGACTCTAGGCTAAACATCTTTTAAGGACTGCCTTCAACCATGGGAAGAACTACAAGATTGGCATGTTAGCCAACTCATTTAAGCTAATGTCATCCCAGACAATCCCCTTGGAAAGAATCCTCTCTAACAAGTCCCTGGCCCTAATACACTCCTTGTACCAGAATAGGGAGTTCCATGTAGGATGGCATAGGTGCTCTTGTGTCCACTCCTTGTTAGAGGTGTGTAGTTAACTCCTGAAGGGTTGCCACCTCTCCTGCCATAAGCCAAGGGTTCCAGGCTCCAAAGCATGCGTATAAGCAGCCGCATAGTGCTATGAAGGGGCTTCTAGGGCATGGCCAATAGAGTTAGGAAGCTTGTTGAAGACCTACAGGTTTCGGGCTACCCTTACAATATAAATAGAAAATAACTTTCTTAACATTACTGCAATGCCACCTGTGTAGATTCACATGATTGTAACTGAGTGAGTAAATGTATATATGTCTATACAGAGACCCTACTAAGGAGACAATTTCTCATCTAATAATTTTGTATTAATAGAAAGGGTTTTAATCCCAATGCTTCCTGGTTTCAATCCATATTCTCATGGATAATTGCACTGCCTGCGGCATTAGATAATCTTTTTCGTGTTACTTATACATACATTGTTAACAATATTATTCAACAATTTATATAAGACAAAAATTTTCTTCAGGTTTGCAACATAACCTTGGTTATCATATATGAATTACACATTTGTCTTATGTATATGTGTGTTATAATTAACAATAGCAAGCATTTCATACAACAATTCATTTCCAGTTTAGAAGTGCACTCTTGCTTAACTTATTTAACAAAATCAGTCACTCCAGAGATGCAATATTTTATATACATGATTTCATCACAACAGTAATCATCATTACCAAACAAATATGTAGCAACACACTCATTATATTAATAACATTGTTACTGTAATAGCCTCCTCCCACATTTACCCAAGTTAGCTGGTCCATTGGGGTAAACATGTGAAAAATGATACTATGATGTGATTCAACTCCCCAAGTACAGTTAAGGAAGTGGAACTAACATAAAGAAACCAAACTGACCGTCCACACATGCTACAAAACCTCTAGAGGGCAACCAACCCTTCCAGGTGATCAACCCTTGAGACTACTTGACAATTTTCTGATCCGGACCCTCAACCTCTCCGAGGACAAGCCATGCATGGAACTTAGGCCTTCCAGTTACTCCCACATCAAGGCATGACAACGACTATGGAATTTTTTAGCTAGTTTTGAGTGAGTGATCCTAGATTCTATGGCACTTTTTTAGGGCCAGGACTCAGGCCACTGCCCAAAACTTCATGAAAACTTCAGAAATAATAAATAAAATTGAAACAATATTACTAATGCAAACATTTGATCATTTACTTGATTGGACACCCACTAGCCATGATAGGAATTTCATCAAACATATCACAAATATGTAATCTACAGGTCATAATAATATATTTGAGCATAGGGGTCTCATACTTATCTAAGATTTGTAAAGAAGCATTGTTTCTCTATCACAATATCTAGATTATCATATATTAGGTCATATACTCGTTGTACATTCATTTTCTAATCAAAACATGATGAGATCCATACATCAAGTTTGTCATAAGACATCCTCATAATGAACATATAACCAATATAAATAAAAAGGATATAACAACCATAAAATCCACATATAAACTAGTACATTTACACATGAAATACCAATGAGAAATAGCTCTTATTAATGAATGCATAAGCCAACCAAGTATGGTAATTCCATGAAACAACCAACGATAGATTGGCTGAGCTAAATATTTCACTCAACCAATCATCCCCATGTCATATTACAAGCATGAATGTGGGATCTCATGAAACCATTCAAACTTACCTGAACAAGGGCTACCAGAGGCCAAGCCACTATGAACATCAACCAATGATTCCACCTCATGGTGAGACATCACTAACCATAACCATATTTGTCTCTACCCTGAGTGTTTGTTCCAACTATGGCTTCCAGGACTAGTAACTCAACCAACAACTATTGTCAGGCTTCCAAAGAATTTTTCTAACTAGGGCTTCCAGGACTAGTAACTCAACCCACCTAGGTATTCCAGAGTGTTTTTCCAACCAAGGCTTCCAGGACTAGTAACTCAACCCAAGTTGTTACAGGGATTTCAGAGCATTTGTCCAACCAAGGCTTCCAAGAACTAGTAACTCAACCCACAACCATAAGGAACATGAGAACCAACCAAGAAACAAAAGGAAAGACACCCACAACACCATGACTATACAGGAAATGGAAAGGCTAGGAAAAACCACTATCAATCCAGCAAGTCCTCCATGAAAATGATAGATCATAACCAAGAAACCACATGCATGTGCCATGCATGCCAAAACTAGCAAGGAAACCATACATGTAACTGAATACCTATAAGCAAAACCCCTTGTAGCTACTGATCCCGATGTCCTCTTGCACTTTCTTGCTCTTCCTTTTCCTTGTTGCTCCAAATCCAAGTATGCCACACTCCTCCAAGAGTGCTCCATGTAACTTTAAGTTTCCAAGAGTATGAGGGAGAGAGAGAGAGAGAGAGAGTCGAAAATGAGAGCTCCAAATCTGAATTGACAAAAATCTAAACTGATAAAAGCTAAACTGAAAAAAGATAAACTGACAAAAACTAAACTGAGAAAAGCTAAACTGAAAAAGGCTAAAAAATGATCCTAATAAGCCTTTTATTAATGAGGCCTCTATTTTCTTCATTTTCCATTACCTTCATTTTTCTCCTCACATGAAACCAGTGACCTTTCACCTCCCCTTTTTCCTAATTTCCATTATTTTCATAAATAAATTGCTAATTAATGCCACTTTGTCTTTCCAAATCCTTTGCCATTGCCTTTGCCAATTTCCATAGCCATTAATTAATCCCAAGTGATCCCCATCACTATGTTTTTTCCCAACATTTAGCTAGGAATAGATGTCCCATGACCATGATTATTATTTTTTCCTTTATTAACTTTATTAGACAGGTTTTTGACTAGCGTTTTTATAGAACCCCACCCCCCTTGGGGGAACACTATCCTTAGTGTTCAATGACACCTACAAATGAAAGACTTCTCAAAAGAGAAACATACTACCCATGGAGCTTTATAACTTAACTCGATGCAATATATACAATGATCAACTTATTGAGGAGAAAACCAACATGAGAAACATAACCACATGACAACCATAATGACATGAAACCCATACCACTTAGTGGAGATTTATAACACAAGTCATGGTGGTATTTTCATCCATTCACATATATACATATACCAAAACATATGCCAAAACAATTTGCTCAAATAATGAATAGAGAAGGATACATAGCCTGGATTTGATCTGCTATCTTCCATGTAGCTTCATCGAGCCCAAAGTGCTTCCATTTCAGTCTAACCTACTCTATTGCTCGGTTCTGGAGCATGAGCATATTTCTTTGCAAAATGCACTGAGGTTCCATCTGAAATTCTCCTTCTGGCTCCACCTGCAATACAGAACAATCAATCACATGATCAACATATTTAACATACATCTTAAGTAATGACACATCGAAAACATCATTGAATTTCACTGTCGGACGTAGTGCAAGTCAATAGGCTACTGCTCCAATCCTTTCAAGAATCATGAAAGTTCCACAAAGTCGAGGTGCCAGCTTGGAACATGATGCAATTCTCAAGGAGCTCTTCCTGGGCTTGGTGCGCAAGTACAATTATTCCTCAACCTGAAAATCCTTAAAAAACCTATTCTAATATACATAAATCTTCTGTCTATTGTTGGCTTAGGGGGTCCTGACCCAGGTTCGGAGTTAGTTGCACCAACTAACAAAACCCTACACTACTATCCCTTTCAGAAACAACCCATGTAGCATAGGCTGCAGTCTCACCTGAAGCAGTATGGGGGGATGCAAGAACCAAGTTTCTACATCTAGAGACTAGTGTGATGTCTTTCACCACCTTGGATATACCTTCGCACATATTGATGAAATTTTAGGGCTTGTCACTATAACTCTGTTAAAATGGCCTTTAGACCTTAGTGGAGGTTCATGATCAGTCCTTGCGGACCTTTATCAGTCGATCTACCTACTTATGCGCATCAGAAAGTAATCCTAAATTGTTGTTCGCGCAGATCTACTTAAGTCATTAGTAAACATAAGAGAAATCACCAAAGTCTTTGTGGAAGTGTTTAAACATTCATTGTGTACATTATTAATACTTATTCAAGAGAATTGCATAGAATTCAATCAATATTTCATAAAAAATTCATTCATTAGTGGCATATAACATAAATAGACATGAATAAAAATACTCAATAATTCTTTAGAAACTTGTCTTTATTATTTTCAATTCACAAATTATAGACTCAAACTGCCCTACACACACAGCTGCAGGGGTCCATGCACTCAGCTATGGAATCTACCTAGGATTCTTCGCACTTAGTTACAAAGCCTTTCTTCTTCTACGCCCTCCTGAGCCTTTCACTCTTCTATCTTACCCTCTTCTACCCCACTACTTTTTCTCGCTAGGACTCAACTATTTATAGTCTTTTCATACAATGCCATGGTCCACGGACCATGGGTGAATCTCAAAACTAACTCAAAACTTATACAAAAAAAGGGGCTAAGCCACTTTGACTCCTATTCATTTACGCGCGCCGCATCCACAAATCACAGAGACTTTATGTTATTTACAAAATTCTACCAAAATTTTGGTTATCTTAACCCCAAAATAGCCCAGGGGACCCCATCCCAAGAGGCCCCCAACACAAGATCGTGACTCACCCTCAAGTCACTCTGTTGGCACCACAATCTTACTGCGAAGCTCTCCCAGCTCCACCTAGATCACTGCAGCTTCAGCAGCACTCTGTGTCATTGCTTGTCGAACCTCCTCGACCAATTTTTCAGTGGTTGGTCCTTCTAATGCCAGCCTCATAGTTTGTTGCATCTGATGCAATCCCTTAATATTATCTTGAATGGATATCGTGACCTAATAAGCCTCATCTGAGCAAGGCTGCAACCTGGCCTTTAGCAAAGCCTCTTTCTTCTGCGCTTCCTCTACCTGTTCTAGTAGTTGATTTCCTTCCTATAACTTGGCAAGGCGTTGTACTAGTGCTAAGGTGCATGCAGTCACCCATGCCTCATCATATTGGCGCTGCATCTCCCTTACCTCTATGTTTAATGTTTGTAGGTCCAGATCCTCCTACCGATTGGTCAATAGCTCCATCACTTGATAAAACAGTGCCACATAGTCAGTGACTGTGGTATCCAAAGTACCCATGCCCTCCTTAATTTTGATTCCATGCTCCTCTCGAACCTCAGGTGGAGTCATGGGATGCAACTTCAACTGCAACTCTGCGATCTTCATGTTGAACTCGAAAGTTACTTGTCCAACTTCTGCTTTAGCCTCACGCACACCAGCGGTTAATTTTCTTATTTTGGATTGAAGTTGTGCATCCTCCAGGATGTGAATTTCAGGCACAATATTACAGGCCTCCACTATTGCTGACTCCAGACTTGAACTACATGCCTAAAGTGCCTCCTTTTCCTTTAGAGCTTGCATCTTTTCAGTGAAAATTTGTTCATTGTTGACTTTGTACTCACTTATGAGGTTGAGGGCGAGTTGTTCCCTGGTTCTCAATTCATCTATCACCCCAGTGTGTGGAGGGTTTCATTGGAGAGAACCATTGTATTTAGTCCTATATACTTGATTGTACTAAGCACAGTGTTATCCTCGGCAAACTGTACGTGAATGGATCCATCTGGCAATGGTATATTTCTGAGATCGAGGGTCCTTACTAGCTTTGTTTCTTGGCTTGTCCCAGGTGTCAGGATCGCTTTCTCTGCACTCGCTTGTCCAACACCCACCTCTATTCTACTTGTTTGAACCTGCACCTCGCGCATATCCTTCTAGACACTCCCTAGCATCTGCATGTAGTTCTTCTCAAACTACTGCAACACTTCTATTTTCGTATACCTTACTTTGTTGCCAATCTTGTCAGATCACATTCTGTTAATACCATGGGATCAACCTACGTTTAATCAGACTTTTCCTTTTTTCATGTTCCACCCTATTGCTCCATGCCACGTCTTTTCAAAATAAAGGGGGTACTATTCCCCTCATCACCTCCATCACCTTAGTCTAAAAGCTCTTCTTCCTCTGTCTCCGGCAAAGGTGACTTATCACTTTTCTGTGACTCACATTGTTCTTTTTCTTCCTACTCCTTAGCAACACGTTCTTGCTCTATGCGATCCTGTTCTCCAACCTCCTTTTTTTTTGTTTTTCTAGGGTACGTGCAACTTTCTTAGCAGCCTCCTTTCTTTTCTACACATCATAACTTTCCGCACCCATGCTTGTTCCAACATTAAACTTTGATGGGGCACACCACTCTGTAGGCCATAACCCTACGATCTCCTGCACGTCTATTTCTGACACCAAATAGGGAAACTACTGCCATTTCTCCTCTGGATCCTTTCGCACTTTGATATAGACTCTCCGGAAGTCAGCCTTGAACACCGCGTAGGCTGATAGCTGCGTGAAAGAGGTTGGGAACAACCTTGGACGCTGATTGATTTCCATATGGAGATCCATTTCCATAAAAGTCCAAAATATCTTTGTTTCTGTAATCCACGCAATATCCTTCGTAGACCATAAATAGGAAAATTGCACAGCCTCCGGCAATCCTTCCTCGAGAGGAGGAAATTGGCTATCCTCCAAAAATCTCCATGGAACAAGAACAATTGATAGCGACAACCAAGCGTAGTGAAACGACTTGGTTTCCTCATAGGCCTCGTGATAGTTCGCTAGGAACTCCTGACAAAGGTACATGACCTAATTAAATTGTACACCTTTCATGCACTACACAACAAGAGAAACTACTAGCGCTGGAACTTCGTCTGCACAAAATTTTCTCATAATATTTCCTGCTAAAATCTGGGTAGCAAATTGAACTGCCTAGCCTGTAATAGAGAGAATGGAATACCCTTGTGACTTCTTGAGGAGGTCGTATTCCTTCTTCATCTTGTTTGCAAGCTCTTTCTCCCTAGTCTTCCCTCTAAACTCCTTGGCAAGGTTCATGCCTTTGTAAGGCAACCTCGTGATTTTGTGAATCAACATGTATGTGACGGGGATAGGCTCTCCTAGCCATAAGCACCCATCATGAACCAACATGAGGAGATGGCACACACACATGGTATTGATGTTAGAGCGGTGATAATGCAACACCAGTAGCATGTTCAACAATCTAAACTGCTCAACTCCACGGACCCATGCCATCGGATCCAACATTGTAACACCCGTTTCTTCATAATAAATATTTCTCATATATTTTTCCATTTCCAAATGTGGAAACTTAGTGTGGCCCACGAGGTCCCAATCCTCCATTTTTAACAATGGGATCCACGTGAGCTGAGGACCTTCAAAGGGGACTTGCTCAAGTAGTAGGGGCGTGGATACTGTAAAATTCCCGGTATCAGGGTCCTTCGTTATCTTTTCGTTTCCCTTCCATGGAGGGACATACTTTGGCGGCCTCATCATGGGTTCCACCCCTTCGACATCAATATCCTCTGTTCCCTGGAGTTCTTCTGCCTCCAGATCCACTACTTTCTCTGGCTCCTTATCTTTCTTATGCTTTTCCTGTGTTTCAGTATTTTTCGTTGGTGATGCATGCACCAACACCTTCTTCTTCTTATCTGTCATGGATTGTTTTGGGTTGGCTAGCTGGTTTTCTCTGGTAGGGGTGTGCTTCGGCCTAGGCGACCTCAGCATTGTAGGCATAGTAGCTGGAGCTTCCATACATACAAATTTTGGGGCTACTGCGTTAGAGACAACATCACTAGCACTAACTGTTTCAGCAGGGCTTGGTGTAGACATTTTCTCAAGAATAAGCTTTTGGTTTATCTCAGGCAATTTGGCAAACACTGGGCTCGCAACTAAATCTTCCCAAACGCTCAGCTCGTAGGTGAAAAAAAGAGAAATTCAACAACAAGTCTTAGAGCACAAACTGTTCTTTGTTGGACCGGCACGCGTAATTTATAAGGGGTTTTAAATTCAAATCCGACCGTTCCCCCCAAATTTTGATAATAAATGTTGTTTTGGGGGAAGATCTTCAAATATTTTGGCCTTAATTTCAACCACCCCACTCCACTTAACATTTTTCTGGCTGTCAAGTCATGAATAGTAACTCCAACGCTCATTTCCTGTTGTTTTGTGAGGTACCTTCCCCCATGGCACAACATTATTGGTTGCATATTCATCTCTCTCTGTGTAACCTACTTGTTGTGTTGTCCTCCAAGTTCGGCAATGTAGTTTATAGTCCCTCGCTCCCTTGCAACTTCCTAGAGAACTAAGACTATCATGCTGCCATATAGTCATTGCGTAGGATCCCCTGTATACAACTTCAACCTACTCCCATTCACTCTTCCCGGGAAGGGTTCCCCATTCAGCTTCATGAGCTGAACTGCACCTCCATCTATAATTTCTTTGACAATATATGGCCCTAACCAATGCATATGGAATTTACCAGGAAATTTAGTGAATTTACTATCGTATAATAGGACAAGATCGTTTACCTTGAATGTGCGAAGCTTGATATGGCGATCATGCCATGATTTTTCACGTTCCTTCTGTACTTGTTGATGGAATCTTGCCAAAAATTGATCTTCTTCGAGCTCCATCAACTGTGCGAGCCGTCCCTCCAAGGCCTCATGATTCGCCATATCCATCAAAGCTGCTATGCACAGACTAGGCATAATGTATTCCATCGGCATTATGGTTTCGACCCCATATACTAATCTGAATGACATTTTCCCTGTCAGCTTCTTACAAGTAGTCCTATAAGCCCAGAGTAATGCAGGTACGCGTACATCCCAGTTATTTCGTTGCACGTTACAGATCTTCATCAGCTCGTTCTCCAAACTTTTGTTGAAAGCTTCAACTGTTCCATTTTCCTACAAGTGATATGGTGTACTCTTCTGATGGTAGACTTGGAATTCCTCAGTCAACACGCTGATCATTTCATTCAGAAAGTGCATACCCCTGTCACTCATCAACACTTTCAAGCAACCAAATCTGGTTAATACATATTCAAACAAGAATTTTTTTGTTGTAGCTCTTGTACAATCCTTAACTGACTCTGCTTCTGATATAGGGATTAATGCATGGGTTTTTAGTGATGTAGGAAACCCTCAAGGATCTTCTTGGGATCCTTGACAGAAAGTCAGATTAGCTACATCTGTCACAAAGATACATGCATATCTATGTTTAACAAAAAAATATCAAAGCGAGAAGGAATTATTACCTCGAGTCTTAGTGTGGTGTTGCTGGAGAGTGCAATGCAGCTAGGCAGAGGACCCTTGAGCCGGCTCCAGATAAAACCTGTACAAAGAAAAGACAAGTGTAATATCACAGCATAAAACCTTGATAGACAAATGCATGAACATATAAAAGATATCTAGTTGCATATAACTAAGCCACTCATGCTAGAAGATATTAGATCAACATATAAACAAGTTTATACTACGAACATCACAGAGTGGACAACATAATTACAGTTCTATATTAATGTAGAAAGAGTGATTACAACCATCAATTGCATCAGCCTTCCCTTGCCCCTCCAGCTCCTCTCTCTCTCTCCCTTATTAACCTCTTCTGATGCCTTAGTCTAAGACTTTTCTTGATAGTCAAATAGGCAATCCTTTCAAATGATTTGACCTCTTTCATAATGGCCTAAGCCTTGCATATATAGCATCTAGGTTTAGGGTTGCCAAGTCCTCCATGATTTCCATTAGGCAAAAGCATTGATGTTTCTTGCGTTAGTGCTCTTTCCCGTTTGCATACTCCATTAGGAATTAGTAATTCCCTGAAACAGGTTGAGTTCAGATGGTTCCCTACTTTTATGAGCTGACATAGGAGGGAATATAGGGATATTTCTTAGTCAATTCGCTTCGTTAACCCATAGAACTTGATGTAGGTTCACTAACATTGTTCGCGAGGTAGCAACTAGAGTTACCCTAGGCACTAACGCACCCCTAAGCTTGCTGAGAAGATTTATAAAGTAGGTTGCTAGTGTGTAGACAATGTTAGCTTGACAATTGGGCCTGTAAACGTGGTCAGTCCTTCAGTCATCATGTCTTCGTCCTCTTAGTTGATAAGGAGGTCATTTTTGTGTATAATAGCTTCTGCCATCTGGTTAGGTATTCTGTCGTAGTGATAATATAAAATGAACCTGTTTTCTTTCCAGGGGGCTAAATTGGCCCAACAAAATCAATCTCCCACTTCTCAAATGCCTTTAAGGACACCTAAGGATGTAGTTGTAACTCATCCCTTCATGATGGTCTACCAATTCATTGACATGCATCGCACACCTTACAGTATGCTTTGGAATCTTTATGCAATGTTGGCCACCATAGAGCTGCACGCAAAATCTTCTGTGCATTTGCTTTGCCTGCATAATGGCCTCCCATAGCTCCTCCATAAGCTTCAGTGAGAATGTTGTCTCCCTCAAAGTCTGGCACATATCTTCGCAATATTTCATCTGCACCCAGTTTATAAAAATGTCCCGCAATAACTAAAAAATCAGTTGTGCACATTACTAATTCCTTCTTCTGCTGACTTTTATATCCTTACGATGCCATCTCTATAGTCAAGAAGTGAATGATGTTTCCAAATTGGTCATCCGCTACGCGCACCGCAAAGAGCTGCGCATCTAGCAACCCTTCGTCCAAATTATTAGGTTCTTCTCCTATTTCGATTTGTGACATTTTGTCAGGTCCAACATTTAACCTCCCTGGCTTCACAATGACTTCAAAGTCATACTCCTGAAATAATAGCAACCATCTGTAGATCTTGCCCCCTAACAAAGGGTTGTTGACCAAGTATTTCAAGGAATAATGATCTGTGTACATCTTGAAATTCCCTCCTAACAAATAATGCCTGAATTTTTGGAGTGCGTAAACCATGGCCAACCCTTCACACTCAGTGGTTGAGTAATTTTTCTTAGCCTTTGATAACTTCCTACTTGCAAAGGCTATAGGATGGTCCATTTCTCCTTCATTGGCCTATGTTAGCACTGCACCTAGTGCATTGCAACAAGCATCCACATGTACATGAAACTCCTTTTTCTAATTGTGGAATACTAAGATCGATCTAGTGACAATCTTTTATTTCAACACATCTAAGTTGCGCTCACATTCTTCATCCCAACAGAATGTCACGTCCCTCTTTCACAGTTTTTCAATGTGCATAGTAATTTGAGCATGAGCTTTGATAATTTTTCTATAGTATCATGTATGTCCTAGCATCGCGTGCAACTGCTTGATATTCCTACGGGCCTTCAAGTTCACAATTACTGTGATCTTTGCAGGGTCCACCATCAATCTTTGCTTGCACACAACATGACCCAACAAGATCCCAAAAGGAACACAAAATATGCATTTTTTCAAATTCAGCATGATATGGTATCTGTGACATGTATCCAACATCTTGTGTAGACTTGCTATATGGCACTTCACTAGTCCAAACACTATCTAATCATCAAAGTATACTTCCAGGAGCTTATGAATGAACTCCTTGAACACTACTACGATTACGCAGGAAAATATTGTGGGTGTACTCTTGAGTCCAAATGACATCACAGTGTATTGAAAACAACCCCACTCCATCGTGAAGGTCGTTTTTCTCGTATCCTTTGGCACGATCTTCATTTGATGGTACTCTAGAAACTCATCAGTAAAGGAATAGGCCTCTTTCCCTCCAACATTGTCTAATACTTCATCTGTAAAAGGTGTTGGGAATTGGTTGTGAACACACGCATCATTAAGCTTCCATAGATCTACGCAAATCCTTGTTTCGCCCTTCTGTTTCTTCTCTTTGACAACCATTGGGCTCACGCAATCAGATTCTTCAACAAGTTCTATGATGCCTGCCTATAGGATCTTATCCAGCTCTTGGCAAAATTTTTCCTTGTACATAGGATTAAGGGGATACAACCTATGTTTAACAGGCTTCACTTCCGACACCAGTGTGATGTTCATAACGCCCAAATCGCCAACGATGCCCTTTAAATTTGAAAACTTGTTGGGGAATAGATCCATGTATTCGCAATGTAATTCAACAACTTTATCCATTGTAGTGCCATCCCAAAAATCTCCAATTTTCACGAACTTCGGTTCTTCTTTAGTGCCAACGTTTACTTGGTTTTGTCTTCAAAGGTGTAGAGATGTCCAAGTTTTCTATTTGTGGTCCCTCAACTATGCGATGCCCTTAGGCCTCCGGAATATTGATGTTCATTGGGTCCTCATCTTCCTCTTTAGCGGTCTCATTATAAAATTCCAATGCATGGCGTAGCTAGGTGCTCCAGTCTGGTTGGATTCATTCCATAGGTTCCTTCGATGTTCTGAAGATAACTGCCTTAATCTCTTGCAGTGATTCATCGATGCTTGTAAAGCCATCTTCAAAGCTAAAAGTCAATAAGGACGCTTACTTCAATACATCCCACTTTGTAGTGCCATGGCAGAGATTTGTTTCCAGATACCAGTTCATGGGAATTGTGTCCAAGGTATGACAAAATATGTGTACCCACTCTGGTTGTGGTTCTGTTCCCCATGCTTTATTCCACTTCACTAGGTTATCACACAGATCATCCCTTCCATTGTACATCTCAGTCAATCTCGTATTAGCTTGCCCAAACCATAACTTTATCATTCTTCGGTAATCCAACCATCCAGCAAAACTATCCTTATGTGTACCCACCATCGTGCAGGCGTAGCGCCATTTCTAATGCTTGGAAGCAGTGGTCTTCAAGGAATTTGTTCTCAAATTCATCCAAAAACACATCTATGTAAGTTAAACTATCATAATAAGGTAATTTTCTTACCTCCGACAAAACATAGTGCAGTCCCTTTATCCTCATATTGCATCACAATGTAGAAACTTCTTGTAAGCGATTATGCCAATGTTCTAACTTGTCATCTGAATCAGAGGTGTAGGAACTCTCTCAGTCCCATGCAATCCATCCATCTATTGTCGAATTGATCCAGTCCTAATCTCGCATTTTTATTTTGTAAATTTGATCTAGTTCATCGTCACTTTTCTTATAATTTCAAACTGGTTCAGTATAGCGTGCTCCTTCTGCAGGTTCCAACAACACTATAACCCGAAGCGACTTCCTTTCAAATGACATTGTCTTCTTCTTCAGATTAATGACCCCATTCATGTCAATAACCCAGTCAATTCCCAGGAGCATGGTGTAAGGAATACTGTCATCGACAATTTCTATAACTTCAAAGTCTACTACTGCACTTGCACCTTCAATACCAACTGTTACTCCATATAATTGTCCCATGGGGATTATTTTCTGCTCGTTTTCTATTCTAAGTTGAATCAGAGACCACTGTAGCATAGGTCTCCCCATCCTTTCCCATGTCTGTTTTGGTAAAATGTTCTCATCAGACCCCAGATCCAAGATGACCTGATCCATTTCATAATCACCTATCTGCGCGGTTAGCCTCATCTCTTGCCCTGTTCGTGCCTTATGCTTGCCAATTTTTCTAACCACGTGGTGTCCATCAGGGACTTTCTCTTTGTTGGTGCATTTATTTATTAATTCCTACAGGCCTTCCAAATCCTTTCTATCTCATAGAAGCTTTATCCAAGTTTCCAAAAATGTAGTGAGTATAGAAGGATCAACATCTGCAGGCCTGTTGATTTCTTGTATATTGTCCCGGCTTCCTGAGGTGGAGGCCTCAACAAAGCTCTTCTTGGCTTCCATAAATGTTTCCTTAGCGTGATCCATGTCAAACTCGGCTTCTTTCTCTGGTGCTTTGTGGACCCATCCCTCTTCTTTAGGCTGTTTACCTTTATCAGTGCCAATCGTCATTCCACTTCTTAGCACAATATTAATGCTTTTATCTTCTTCATGGGGATCAACCCTCATCATTTGTAAATTCTGTGTTAGCTACTGAGGTTGTGTTTTATTCACTTGAACTTTGGCTATTAGCACTAGGCATTCTTGTATGGTATGGTCAAACTGTCTACAGTATTGACATGATGGATGAGTAGGATTCTGGCACTCTTGTGCATAGTGCCCCAGTTGTCCGTAGTTGTAGCAGATAATCTGACTGCAACCCTACCAGGTCCTCCTCCTCCTCGACCTTGAAAACCTACACGTGCCCCTCTTGCACCTTGATCCAGAGGCCGAGTTTTTGCTTTCATATGGTAAGTAGGGGTTCTCTCCATCATTAGCTCATAGCTTCGACATGGCACTCATCGTGGCCCATAGATTTTCAAAAGTTACAAAACAACTGCTGGGGTGTCTAGATGAACTTTTGAAGTAAATGGAAATTATCTGTCACATGTTGTCCAACAACCTGACAAATAGAACACCATGTGCAACCCCCACGCTGGCTCTGTTGGGGCTTCTGGCTTAAGGGGAATTGTCCCCCCTCCTATAATATAATTTTCATACATGGGACAATGATATTTATCATGCCCATGGCCCTTGCACTTCAAACACTAGACTTCTGCACACACTTTTGGTTTAGTCTCCTTGCCTTTCTTTAGACTCTGTAACTCTAGGCGTAAGTTGCCTAATTGTGAGTGGATATGTTGTACTACTAGGTTCATATCCTGAATAGGTGATGCTTGTAGCCTCATTGTGATCTCCAAGTCTTTTGCCTATGTTTCTATCTTCTGTTGTGTAGAGAAATTCTCAATTGGGGCAAAAGTGACGCTATAAACCATTCATAATGTTGAATATATGTGATCTGCATGTTAGCCTCTCTGATCTCACACTTCAACCTTTGATCAAATTCCCAAGCTATCTCATTGACCCTCATTGTGATCTATTTAAATCCAATTACTGACTGTGAGTTAGACTTAGGCTTACTAAACTCTTTGTTTAAATCTGTCTTAGTATCTGCTACCATTGCAAGAGGATTATTGGAACAATAATTAATGTACCAAGTTAGCGTGCGATCCAGCAAAGTGGTAACCAAATGTGCCTTCTTTATATTGTCATCAGTAATCTATTGCGCTATCCATACAACATTCACAACAAACCAAAATTTCTTTGTACCTTCACTTCCTATTTCCTTGAAGATCGACATCTTCATTGCATTTTCCATGTTGAATGGTGGTGGTGGAGGTGGAGGTGTGGGTGAAGGTGTATGTGGTGGAGGTGGAGTGGAAGGGTGATTTCCTCAAGGAATCCCCTGAGTGATTAGATGAATAGTGTTTTGCAACATAGTCTGCACTGCCCCGTCATTATCACTTGAAGGAGGTCCAATCAATGGACTATACTCTAGTCCCAATCCTTCGCGATTTCTAAAGAATCATCCACTTCACATAGCTCTAAACATCAAGGTAATCGAATCACCCTTTTTTCACATAAAAACATTTTAATCCAAGTATTCAATGATCTTAAAACTTACCTCGCGGTCCTTTGAAAAATCGCCACTCTGCTTCGCTATAGCTGACTGAGGTATCAATTGCAAATTATGTAACAAATCCTCCTAGAATCTGATCAAGCCAATGATCGGCAGCCCGCATGATCTATTTTTTCAGAGGCTTCTAGTTGTTGCACTAATTCTGGAGTCCACACTATAGGACTATTGAGCTTCCACCTTCCTTGAATGTCTGTCAATTTAGCTAACCACTCATATAGTTCAATGGGGAAGGTGTAAAAGAAGATCTCGTGTATCTTTGTGTACAGATACCTATTCAGCCACTCTTCCTTTGAAAAGCGCAAACTCCTGTTTTCTTGTGCCATGTACTTGTTAATTTTCCGATCTAACCACTTTTCAATTTCTTTCTTGGTTGGATTCCAATGATGCAACATCACACCTCTCTTTCAAGTAGATCCAGGTCCAGGAAATGGGACCATTTGTTGGCTTAGGGGGTCCTAACCCAGGTTCAGAGTTAGTTGCACCAACCAAAAAAACCCTACACTACTGGCCCTTTCGGCAACAACCTGCGTAGTGCAGCTGCAGTCTCACCCAAAGCAGTATGGGGGGATGCAAGAACCAAGTTTTTGCATCTAGAGACTAGTGTGATGTCTTTCAGTGCCTTGGATCTGCCTTCACACAAATCGATGAAATCTTAGTGTTTTTCACTATAACTCTATTAAAATGGCCTTTAGACCTTTGCGAAGGTTCCCGATCAGTCCTTGCGGACCTTTATCAATCGATCTACCTACTTACGTGCATCAGAAAGTAATCCTAAATTGGTGTTTGCGCATATCTACTTAAGTCATTAGTAAACATAAGAGAAATCACCAGAGTCTTCATGGAAGTGTTTAAACATGCATTGCGTACATTATTAAGACTTATTCAAGAGAATCGCGTAGCATTCAATCAATATTTCATAAAATAAGTCATTCATCAACGACATATAACATAAATAGACATGAACATAAATACTCAATAATTCTTTAGAAAATTGTCTTTATTGATTTCAATTCATAGATTACAGACTCAAATTTCCCTATGCACACAACTGCAGGGGTCAATGCACTCAGCTAAGGACTCTACCTAGGCCACTGCGCACTCAGTTGTAGAGTCTTTCTTCTTCTAAGCCCTCCTGAGCCTTTCACTCTTCTATCTTACCCTCTTCTACCCCACTACTACTTTTCACTAGGAATCAACTATTTATAGTCTTTTTCATACAATGCCATGGTCTGTAGACCATGGGTGAATCTCAAAATCGACTCAAAACTTATCCAAAAAAAGGGGCTAAGCCCCTTTAAATCGTATTCATCTATGTGCTCCTCATCCACAAATTGCGGAGACTTTACATTATTTACAAAATTGTACCAAATTTTGGGTTATCTTAACCCCAAACTAACCTAGGGGACCCCATCCAAACATCTATCCTATGTTGCCTTCAGAATCTTATTGATTACCTACATTTCCTATTCCATCTTTGCCAACATGTCCGGTCCAATCAACACCCTTTTCACTAGATCACTCCAACTGATGGGAGTAGTACAACTCTGCCCATATAATGCCTCAAATAGTCTCATCCTTAAAGACTCCTTATACCCATTGTTGTAACTAAACTCAACCAGTGGAAGATACTCTTCCCACTTTTGTTGTTGATGCATGAAGTACATTCAGAACATGTTTGCCAAAATCTTGTTGACCCTCTCTGTCTATCCATCTATCTGTAGATGATAAGTTGTACTGAAGGCCAACACTATACCAAAACCTGCAAATGACTCTTTCCAAAACTTTGAAGTGAACTTAGCATCCTTGTCTGACACATTCTTATTTGGAACACCATGCAACCTCACTACATCTCTGATGAATATCTGTGCCACATCACTAACTGAATACGTATACTTCACTGGGATGGAGTGCACTACTTTGACAACTTGTCCACCACAACCATAATAGAATCATGTTATCTAGATGTATTCAGAAAACCTGAATAAAATCCATGGAAATGACCTCCCATTTTCACTCTAGAATCAGTATAGGTTGAAGTAATCCACCTAGATGCTTACACTTTTCTTTCACCTGCTGATATTCTAAACATCTAGCCACAAACTATACCACTTCCCTCTTCAGATTCGGCCAATAATAAATCTTCTTCATTGTTGTCATCATCTTTTGATATCCTAGATGACTTGAATATGACTTAGCATGAAATTCCCTCAAGATAAACTTCTTGAGCTCACTTCTATCTGGCACATATATCCTATCCCTAAATATGACCAAGTGGTCTGTTGTGAGATGATATTCCCCATCCTAATCACATGTACCCTATTGTAACTTGTGCATAATCTCCCTATACTTTTCATCCTATTGTCCTGGATGTAAGATCTGATCCTATAAATCTGTCCCATAAGAACTCATAACTGCTATTTGATTTACCTATATTTGCTTTCTAAGAGCATCTGTAACCCTGATCTCTTTACCTTTAATGTACCTGATCTCAAAGTTGAACCCACTGATCATGGTCAACTATCTATATTATATGGAATTCATATTCAGTTGGTAGAATATATACCTCAATCCACTGTGATCACTCATAAAGATGAACCACCTTACCAGAAGATAGTGCCTCCGCATCTTCAAAGAATGGATGATTGCTTCCAACTAAAGATCATGTGTTGGATAATTCTGCTCATGCTCATTAAGTTTCCTTGATTCATAGCATACTAACTACTCTTCCTCCATAGAGACTCCACCAATTCCTCTCTTGCAAGCATCTGTACATACCACAAACTCTTTGTTTAGATTTGCAATCATTAAAACTTGAGCATTTGTCAATGACTACTTCAACTGCTCAAAACTAGCTGCACATTCCTCTGTCTATTCAAATTTCTTACCTTCCCTTTGAAAAAAAATAGGATAATAAATATGTGAGAAGTCCTTGATAAACCTCTTGTAATAACCTACTAACCCCATGAAATGATCTTACCTCATCCAAATTCCTTGAAGTTTCCCACTCCATGATAGCCTTTATCTTTTCTAGATCCGCTTCTATGCCTTCCTTGGAAACCACATGCCCCAAGTAGTGTACCTTTGCCTGAAAGAAACTATGTTTTCTAAGCTTGGAAAAAAATTGATTTTCTCTTAGCAATCTCAACACCGTTGCTAAATGTTTGACATGTCCTTCCTCATTCTTAGAATATATCAATATATCATCAATGCACAAAATAACAAACTTATCTACATAAGGACACAATACACTATTCATGAAGCACATAAAAGTAGCTGGAGAATTAGTCAAACCAAATGGAACTACAAAAAACTCATAATTCCCATACCTGGTTGGGAAAGCAGTCTTGTAGATGTCTTGTTTCTTAATGCATACCTGGTGGTATCCTGATCTCAAGTCAATCTTCAAGAACATTCCACCTCGCTTTAGTTGATCAAGAAAGTCATCAATTCTTGGTAACGGATACCTATTCTTGATGTTCACCTTGTTCAACTATTTGTAATCAATGAATAACCTTAAAGTACCATCCTTATTCTTCACAAGTAATATTGTTGCACACTAAGGTGATACACATGGCCTAATGTATCCCTTGTAAAGCATCTCCTTCAACTGCAACTTCAACTCCACCAACTCCGGTGTGCTCATGCTGTATGGTGCCTTTGATGTTGGTGTTGCCCTTGGTACCAACTCAATAGAAAATTCCATTTCCATGTGAGGCAGTAACTCTGAAATATCTTCCATAAACACATCTTGAAACTGCTATAAAACTTGGTAACTGCTCAAGAAATCTGCATCCTCAACTTACTTACCTTTGTCACTGGAAATATGTACTACGAATAAAACAAACCCATTCATGTGAATACACTTTTCTTGCATATATATCACCATTATAACTAATGTTTCCTTCTTCTTACCTTGTAAGAATCTTTGTTCCCCATTGTCATCAAGGCACTCAATAGTCTTGTCATAAAAATCCACCTTCGTCCTATGAAGATACAACTAGTCTATGCCCAACAACACACTATATGATCCAAATGGTAATACATTAAAATGTGTTGATGTAGGAATACCATTCAACTCAAATGCACAAGCTCTTACCTAGTGATGAGCTCTCTTTTTTGTACCTGTAGCCAACTGCACGAAACAAGATTTTGCATGCACTTCTTTATTCAAACCACACTTATCAACCAAGTCACGATTAACCTAACTATAATTATATCTAGGGTCAATAAAAATAGAAACAACTTGATCAAATATATTACCATTCATCTCAATAATAGATGCTCGTGATCTTCCGCTTATTATCCATCGCTACATAAATCCAAGGAATACTCTCTCCAACATCCCCCATTGTATGTGCCTCCTGAGAACTGTAGATGTGCGGTCTACCACCCTGATCCCATGGAAAATATCTCCTATGATGATCTCCTTTGTAAATCTATCACCGCAAAGTCTTCCAACCTACACCCTCATTTTGCTCCTCAGATCAAAATCCTCGTCCTCTATCAGATGCATTGAACTTGTTATACTATGTCGCATTCTCTTTTTTACTGTGTATCTTGAGGTTTTGTTTGCTTCTTGTCCCATTTTATTTTATTCTTTGCGTTACCTTTCTAGTTTGGATTAGTCTCAGATCTGCGCTTTGATTGTCCATAACAATTCTTTAGCTTCTAGATATCCTCCTCCAATGATCTAGCCTCATCAAACTCAATCCTATCCTTCAATGCTACCAGCAACCCACTGATAAATCATTGAATCTTGGCCTTTTACTTCTTGAGGTAAGGAACATGCCTCAATAACTCCAAGAATATGCTAGTGTACTCCTCATCAGTGATAGATCCCATCTTCAGCTAATATAATTTTTTTGCCCTGTCCTCATAGTACCTCTCCGATAGATACTTCTTCTTGAATAGTATCTCAAGCTCACTCGAATTAAACTCTTCTTCATGAATACCTATGAAATTATTTACATCTTCCCAATATATATATGATTTACCTTTAAGACTGAATTTCGCTATCCTAGCCTTCATGTTCTCTGAGTAATCATGTAATATGAAGAACTTTTTCATCCTACGAAACCATGCTTGTGCATTATATGACTTATTTTTCTCTCCATTGAAAGTAAGTGGTTTTTCTTTCTTGAACTCATCCAACAAATATCCCCTATCATTCCTCCTGTAAGGATGATAACAATGATGACCATGATACCTATTTGAACCAGAACTAGAATAACTCCCATGTCCATTGCTTCGTCTACTAGGTGTATTCAAGAATCATCCATCTCTAACTCTATCATCTCTATCCAACTTGTGACCACCATGTGACCTGCTACCATATGCTCCATTAGTCCTATCCTCCTGTCTATGACTAATTCCAAGTGGTCCCTATTCCTGCAAGTTTGGCAAGCTCTGAAGAATCATCGCATTGATATTTTCTTGTTTATCTTATGGCCTAGCAAGTATCTCTTGTGATTGAATTATTCATTCATTATCTTCTTTACAAATCCTTATTTATGCCTTCAAAATTCTCAATGTTTGCTATGTCACTAGAATATCCCTCACCATGTTGCTCATCTGATCGATAGGGAGAATCTCGTGAGAGGTAGTATACCATATTGCTAGTCATCTTTGATATTCCCTTCCTACAAGGTATATCATGTCAGCTAAATTGAATCATAAAAATACTAACATACCCCAGTTTAGTTTAGGGAGGATATCTCATCTACAAGATCAACTAGATTAACACAACAAATGTATAATCATAATATTATCAGCATATAACATCAGTTTAACCAATGCCTAATCATACCAACCAAATACCATGCACTCATGTATGGTAAATACAACCATATCAATGTATGCATAACAATATATAAGCACTGGCATGCAAGACCAATGCACAACTAACATGCACTAATGATGACCACATCCAACAATAACACCATCAATTTTTCACATGGCGACACCACTGTAACTATGACCAACATCATGCATATGAAACAATCACATAGACCACAAGAAAAAGGATCACATATGTAATCAACATGTATGCACAACCACTGCACGCCGTGCATCCATTCTAAGGGGTGATCCTGACTCTGGTACCACTCTATAACATCCTCCTCCCACATTTACCCAATTTGACCAGTCCACTAGGGTAAACATGTGATAAGAGGCTACTATGATGTGATTCAACTCCCCAAGAATAGTTAAGGAAGTGGAATGGACATAATGAAACCAAACTAACCTTGCACAAATGCTACAAATCCTCCGAGAGCCAACCAACCCTTCCAAGTGATCAACCCTTGAGACCACCTGACAATTTACGGATCTAGACCCTCAGCCACCCCCATGAAAAGAAATGCATGCGACCAAAGCCTTGCATTGTTGCTCTATCACAATTGATGAATTGTCATCTATTCATTTTGCAATCAAGACATGATGAGAGGCCATACATGAAGTTTGTCATAAAAAATCCTCATAACCAACAAAAATAACAAGGATATAAAAACCATAAAATCCACATATAAACCAATACATTTACACATGAAATACAAAGGAGAAATATATATTATTAATGAATGCATAATCAAACTAGGTCTAAGACTTTGAGGAACCACCTAACCATAGATCAGTTGAGCCAAACCTTTCTCTTAGCCAATCACCCTCGTTCCATATTCCAAGGATGAATGTGGGATCTCATGGAACCATTCAAACATAACCAAAACAAGGCTACCAGAGGCCAAGCCACCTAAAACCTCAATGAATGATTCCACCTCACAGTTGGAAATCACTAACCATCACCAAATTGGTCTCTACCTAAGCTGTCCAGGGCTCTAGAGCATTTGTTCCAACTAGAGCTTCCAGGACTAGTAACTCAACCCATAACTGTTGTCAGGCTTCTAAAGCATTTGTCCAACCACGGCTTCTAGGACTAGTAACTCAACCCAACTAGGGCTTCCAAAGTGTTCTTCCAACCAAGGCTTCTAGGACTAGTAACTCAACCCAGGTTGTTACAGGGCTTCCATATCGTTTGTCCAACCAAGGCTTCTAGAAACTAGTAACTCAACCCAAAACCATAAGGAACATGAGAACCAACCAGAAAGAAAAAAGGAAAGACACCCAAAACATCATAGATATCTAGAAAATGGAAATACTAGGCAAAACCACTATCAATCTAGACAATCCTCCATGCCAATGAGATATCATAACCAAGAAACCACATGCATGTACCATGCATGCCAAAACTAGCAATGAAAACCTACATGCAACTTAGTACATGCAATAAAAATCCACTGTAGCTGCTGATACGAATGTCCTCTTGCAATTTCCTACTCTTCATTTTTCTTATTGCTCCAAATCCAAAGTATGACACACTCCTCAAAGAGTGCTCCAAGAAACTCTGAGTGTCCAAAAGTATGAGAGAGAGAGAGAGTAGAAAATGAGAGCTCCAAAGATGAACTGACAAAAAGTTAAACTAACAAAAGATAAACTCACCAAAGCTAAACCTACCAAAGCTAAAATAACAAAAGCTAAACTAACCAAAGATAAATTGACAAAATCTAAACTGACGAAAGATACAAACTAATCCTCATAACCATTCTATTAATGAGACCTCTATCTTCTTCATTTTCCAATATTTTCCTTCATTTTCCTCCTCACATGCAACCTGTGACCTTTCACCTCCCATTTCTCCTAATTTCCATTATTTTCATAGATAAATTACCAATTAATTCCACTTTTCCTTTCTATATCCTTTTCCATTGCATTTTCCAATTTCCATAGCCATTAATTAATCACGAGTGATCCCAATCACTATGTTTTTTCCCAATATTTAGTTTGGAATACGTGTCCCATGACCATGGTTATTATTTATTCCTTTATTAACTTTATTACACATGTTTTTGACCAATGATGTTAGAGTTATAGTCTAGAAATCCAAAGCCATTCCAAGCCATAAACATACTTTCATTAACATTAAACAAGTATAGAATGGGACATATCTTTATATTTGTAGGGAAACTAAGTCTGGTATAAATACTTTCCACCCAACCATAGACAATTGCAACTAAGCTCACTTACAACTGTCACCCTCGAGCCATATTCCATAGGTTGAGAGGGGGCTTGCTAAAAGGGCTAAAACACCAATTACTAGCTCGAACAAGGACGAACAAGGACTCCAAAGGAACTCTTTCCTCAATCCCACCAGTGACCTGCTCTAGTAAGCAGTGCATAGGGAGTCCAGAGGTTCACCACCTCCACCCTCAAGAATAATATAATGGATTCACCTCTTTTCTAGGATGTCCAGAATCCACTACAAATATTAGCTGAAGGACTGATCTCTTCGTAAGTTATTCAGGGATCCAAGTAATACTATATCAATGCATAGCCTCCAGGGAACCCACGTTGTTATAGGGCTCCATAGATTTCTATCTCAACCAAAAACCTCAAAAACCAAGTTGTTACAGAGATGCATATATTTCTATCTCAACCTAGAGCCTCTAGGGAACCCAATATATTACATGGTTCCAGATATTTCTATCTCAACCCATAGCCTCCAGGGAACCCAAGATGTTATAGGGCTATAAATACTTGTATACCAACCCACAACCTCTAGGGAACCAGAAGACAAATCCCCCTTCACTTCTCTTCACTTCTATTCGACGAGTTCCTACTCTACTCCATGTTAAATGTTGCTCGAATCATTGCTTTTCCTACATGAAATAATGAGAGAGAGTCCTCATCCAACTCTGCTAGAATCAATTTGAATCCTATTTCTTGCCTGCATTTTTTTTCCTTTCTTTCCATCATTGACATATTTTTACTGACTTGCATTTACTTATCTTCCTTTTTTCCTTGAGAGTGATATCCCAAGCAATATGGACCTATGTACCTATTCGTGTAGCTAACTTAATTTAGGAACCAATCCATTAAAATCATGCACCAACTAGCCTTTAATGGTTTTTCAAACAATTCATATTTTTTTGCACAAGAAACCCTCAACATCCCAAGCAACAAATCCTCCTCCTCAGCTCTAGAATTTGTGTCCATTTGAATCAGTCCTCTAAATTTCTAAATTTTAAATATGTAAAAATATTTAGAATGCATTTTTAAGGTGGAACCATGGATGGGGATGTCACAGACCCCTCCCCCTTGAGGGAAGACTGCCCTCGGTGTTATTTTTCCCATATGTAACACCAGAAATAAAACAAAACACATACTATTTTATGGAGCTTCATATAAAGAACTCTATACAATATTTACAATCATATCCACATTTGCTTCATTTCCCAAGTGGCTTCCTTTGGACCAAAGTTCTTCCACTGTACTTTGACTTTCTCTATGGATCGATTCCGACGCATGAAACTCCTCTGATCTAGAATGCACATTGGTTCTAACTGGAACTCTCCCTCTAGGTCTACCTATAGCACAGACCAATCAATCACATGATTAGAATTGCTCCGACAAATTTTAAGAAAATAGACATGGAAAGCATCATGAAATTTTACCGAAGGAGGTAAAGCCATACTATAGGGCACTAGTCCAATATTCTTAGGTTTAATTCTTTGATAAACATACTCCCAAACTTGGAACTCATTTTTCACCCTATGCTAGTTTGCATAGCTTTTCTTCCTATCCTGTGCCATTTTCAAATTCTGATTGATAATTTGGATTTTCTGCTCTATTTACTTGAGCATGTCAAGCTCAATGAGGACCCTATTCAATGGATCATTCCAGCTGATAAGAGTATTACAACTCCTCCCATATAGAGCCTCAAATGGACTCATCCTTATAGATTCTTGGTATCCATTGTTGTATGCTAACTCCACTAGTGGAAGATACTTTTCCCACTTCCTGGGTTGATGCATCACATACAACCTTAACATTTATTCAAGGATTTTGTTAGTCCTCTCTATTTTACCATCTTTTTGTTGATGATATGTTGTACTAAATGCCAATTATGTTCCCAATCCTACAAAAACTTCCTTCCAAAACATTGAATTGGACCTAGCATTTCTATCTGACATGCTTTCTTGGGGATACCATGTAGCCTAATAATATCCTTTATGAATATTTGTGCCACACCACTAGCATAATTAGTAGGCTTGACTACTATAAAATGAGTTGCCTTTCTTAGGTTATCCACCACTACCATGATTGCATCATGTTTCCTGGATGTTCTGGGCAATCCCATAATGAAATCCATAGAAATTACTTCCCATTTCCATTCCGGGATGGGAATAGGCCGCAACAAGTCTTTTGGATGCTTGCACTTGGCCTTTACCTACTGGAATTCTATGCATTTTGTAATAAAATCAACTACTTATTTGTTGAAATTCAGCCAACGATAATACTTTTTAATGGTTGTAAGGGTCTTTTGATACCCTGGATGGCCTAAATAAATCTTAACATGGAACTCTCTCATTATCAACATTTTTATTTCATTACTTTTTGGCACATAAATCCTATTTTTAAACCTGATTTGGCCATCATTTGTGAGGTGATATTCCTTATCCTCACCACCTTGCAACAATTTTTCTTTCACTTACTAATATTTTCTATCCTCCTGCCCAACACTTTTGACCCTTTCTTCTAGTTCTATTTGTATGAAATTACAACTGCTAAGTGATTCACTTGAATGCTTCTACTCAAAGCATCAACAACTATGATTTCCTTGGATTTTATATACTTTATTTCAAAATCAAATTCAGTAAATCTGGCCATCCATCTTGCTTGCCTAACATTCAAACTGGTTTGCCCAAACAAATACTTGAGTCCACTATGGTGGGTAATGAGTGTAAATTTTCTACCAAGGAGGTAATGCCTCCACATTTTCAAGGCATGAATAATCAAAGCCAATTCTAAATCATGGGTTACATAATTCACCTCATGTTCATTTAACTTCTCAGACTCATTGCATATTATTGTCCTTCCTGGATTATGACTTCATTAAGCCCTTCCTTGCAGGAATCTGTGCACACTACAAAATCCCTGTCAGGTTCTATAATTCTCAACACTGTTGCAATGGTGAGCAACTGTGTTAGCAGGTTAATTCTTTCTGTAAACTGAGAAATCCACTCAAATATATTTCCTTTTCTCTGGAAAGCTATTGATTGGATGGCCTATCTTGGAGAAATTCCTAATAAATCTCTTGTAATATCATGCCAATCCCATGAATGATCTAACCTCATCCACATTATTTGGAGTTGGCCACTCCATTATGGACTTGATATTTTCAGGATCAACTTAGATCCCTTCCTTAGAGACAATGTGCCCCAAATAATGAATCCATGATTGGAAGAAATCACATTTACTAAGCTTTGCATAAAGCTTGTGTTCCCTCAGCAATTGTAGCACTGTAGCCAAATGATTTTCATGATCTTATTCTGTGCCTGAATACACTAGTATGTCATTAATAAACACAATGAATTTTTTTTCCAAATAGGGATGCAACACGCTGTTCTTCAGGCACACGAACATGGCAGGGGCATTAGTACTCCCAAAGGCACCACTCAGAACTCATAGTGCCCATATCTTGTCCTGAAAGCATTTTTATGAATGTCCTCCTCCTTGACTATTACTTGATGGTATCCTCACCTCAAGTAGATATTAGAGAAAACTAATGCTTCCCTCAACCGATCATATAGATCATCAATCCTTGGTAGTGCATACCTATTTTTTATGCTTACCTTATTTAATTGCAAGTAATCAATGCTTAATCTAACGGTTACATATTTCTTCTTTACAAACAATACGGGTGCACCCCATGGAGACACACTTGGCCTTATGTATCCTTTTTCAAACATTTCTTTTAGCTTCAATTCAACCTTGACTAACTTCAGGGTGCTCATCTTATATGGTGCCTTGGATGTTCGTGCTTCTCTAGGTACCAACTCAATAGAGAAAGGTATCTCTCTATGAGAATTTAATCAAGGAACCTCCATTGGGAAGACATCTGCATGGTGCTACAAAACATGGTACATACTTAACTACTTATTTTCCGCATCATCCATTACATTGTTATCTTTCTCATCCTTAGAAACTTGCACTGCAAACAAAATGCATCCTTTTCTATTGTTGCGTTTTCCTTGCATGGCCGTTATCAATCTCACTGAGGTAGGCTTCTCTTTTCCCTGCCAAAACCTACCTTCTCCTTGTTCATCTAGGCATTCAATTCCCTTTTTAGAGAAATCTTCCTTGGTTCTATGTAGGTACAACCAGTCCATGCCCAACAATATTCCATATGCACCTAATGGAAATACATTCAAGTGTGATGTTGAGGGAATATCATTGATCTGAAATGCACAAAACCTTACCCAATAACTGATTTTCCTTTTTGTCCCAGTTGTTATTTGTGCTAGCCATGGTTCATCATGCTTCTCTAACTAGATTTCATTTGTGAACCAGCTCTAGGATGACATAACTATAATTAGAACTTGGATAAATTAAAATTGAAATAACTTGATCATGCATCTTACCTTCCATCTCAATGATGGATGTCTAGTTATCTACATGGTAGTTTTCCACTGTGTCATAAATTCTACAATACTATAAGCTACCTCACCCACTATGCAAGCCTCTTAAGAACTGTATATATTTGGTCTGACATTTTGCCAATGCGGACAATCCCTTTTTCTGTGCTTTTCACCACAAATCTAGCATTTAAGTGGCTCTCGACCTTGAAAATTAGGTTGTATAGATGCTACTGTAAATTTTTCTCTACAAAAACATTAACTTTCTATTGATACTTCATTTTATTAGTTGGGTGCTTAACCTCTCTTATTTCTGAGATTTTCTTGGGCCAACTCTTCTTATGTCCAACACTGTTCTTTGCCTTCCGATTTCTTTTGAATTTTGGCCTGAATTTTTCTTCCTAATATTAATGCTCTATATTCTTGATAGCATATTTCAGGGTTTGAGGTTCCAACAACTAAATTTTATCTCTAAATTCCATAGGCATCAACTGATGAATCTCTGAATTTTGGATTTTTCATCGCTGAGATATGGAACATACCTCAATATTTCTAAGAACTTGGTGACATATTCATCACTAGTTAATTGACCCATCTTGAGTTCATAGAACTCTTTTTCATCGCTATCATAATAATGTTCAAGAAAGTATTTCCCTCTGAAGATATTTTCAAACTCATCCCAGGTCAATTCTTTCTCAACAATTTCTCCAACGTTCTTCAAAACTTCCCACCATATATCTACTTTTTCCTTCAGGATATAGGTGGTGACTCTAGCCTTCATCTTTTCAGAATAGTCATGTATTCTGAAAATTTTCTTCATTCCCAGTAGCTAAGCTTCTGCATCCTCTGCTTTGTTCATAGCCCCATCAAATGTGGGTTTCTTGGATTTCTTAAAATCCTCAGGCATTTGATCCTTTCCCTTACTTCTTAAATGATGATGACGATGATGGTGGGAATGATGGTGGTGCCTCCTAGTAGCAGGACTAGATGGTTTTCTAGAATGATGCACCTATGTGCTAGTCCCTCCTCTTGGGGTGCTCAAAGGTACATCTCCAGGAATAGTGTCCTCACTTCCTCGCCTGTTCCTCTTTTTGGACCTACCACCATCTGCTCCATTGGTGTTCTCTTCAGAATCATGAAGGATATTCCTATCTCGATGAATGACCCTCATCTCATATTTCTTTTTTCTTTGCAAATCTAAAAGACTATGCATGATAACTACATTTATCTCAGGTTTCCTTTCTTGAGCTCTTAACAATCTCTTGTTTTCTACTTTGAAACTTCTAACTTTAGCCCTTAAGCTCCTCAAAGTGACCAACCAATCTAGATAACGATTCCCTCCCCCTTGGTCCAATGATATCTCTTCTTCATTATATCTGACCTATTGACTTCCATGTTGCAATTGATAATAAATTTAATGCACCACTCTAGTCATAATTTATGTACTGCCTCTGTTTTATGTTGCTTTCAATGTGTTGTCAATCACACACATTGTTAGATTTTTCTTGTAATAATAAATTAAACATCATAATGATCATGAACCTTGTGTTTTTGGAGATGTCATGAATAATTCTTCCATGACACAAGAATCATATTAGCATACTCATGAGATGCCTCAATTGCAATTCAAGCCATATAAACCATTAGTGTATCATCAATAAAATAATAAGCCAATTAAACCCAGGGTCCTACCCTTATAGGATTTCCATAACAATCTGCCTACGACATAATGACCATGTTAGCATCCTAACCATACTTAAAATTCATATCCATCAATCATAGAACATGTATTTCCGTTAACAGACAAGCAACAAGGTTGTGCACATATCTGCAACAAAACAATCCACATTAGTGCATAGTTATCAAATAAGTAGAAATTGTTAAAAGTACATTCAAGTATGCCATTTCATGGCTATTATAGTTGCTAGTGTACACAATCAAGGTAGTATTTAGTTATTGTTGCTTTCAAGTAGATGAAGAGATCAAACACTAATTATCTTTGCAAGTAATTTATTTACACCAAATTTTAACACCTAATAATTATTTCGTTAATCTTATAAAAATCATTAATCACTAATGATAGAGCCCATCTAGTCCAAGTGTTGAAGTTGGATGCTCTGATACCACCTATAACAACACCCCTTACCCAATACCCAAAATAGTAGGTGGTCACTGTTCAAAACCAATCTTCAATGCACTGTTATGAAAATGGGGTATAAAAATTTCGACTTTTCCCAACCTTCTCTATGCTCAAAATTATGATCACCATTTCTTTCGTCTCGTCAAGAAAAATTCAGTGATATAACGTTTTGCCTCAATATGACCTTTGAATTGAGGGATATGACCTCTCAAAGAACATGCCCTTCCACATCATCGAACTTCCATGTGGAAATCCACCATTGGTATGCACAGAATTCAAGATCTCGGACCCATCGAGGTCGATTCCACAACCTACCCGCTCAATCTGATGGTTTTTACACTTGAAGGGAGATCAGTGGGGCATTCTATATTGCACTGGGCTAACATACTCAACAATTAATTTGGTAGGGGGTGGTGCAACTAGGTTCTAGCTTAGGGTTCTCTCTCTCACATTGGATGGCCCTCGTTAATGGAATTACATCTAATGGTATATGGAAATTGTGCCATACTTCCCCTGCTCCTACCAACATCATTGTGGTAGGGTGTCACAACCACATGGTTGGTGGACCTTACCTCTTCCCACCATGACTCAGATTGGTCCACAAGGGAAATCACCTTTTCATCATGCGCGATCTCACCTGAGGGAACTATCCCAACAACTCCTTCCATTGCATCTTTTGATTAACCCGAGTGGGTCCCACTTGGTGATTTCATCTCAGTGCCCTTGTCCTGATGCTCTCCCTTGTTATTCGTGAGGATCCTCTGTTGGGATTGTGTGGATAGTGAGGTTTCTCCCAGACCAATGGGAAACAAGCTGGGTTGATGCACCTCCCCACGAGGTCATGCCTATGTCACCTCGCTCATTACCTCTCAACTCCTTCCTTAGTCGCTCCCACTACACCTCCCGATGGGGTCATTGAGCTTACCTAGTAGGTGGGCCTACCCCACACAAATCATACTGCACTTGGGCATACATGGAGGCCCTTCTAGCTCAACCCCACCTACTTAAATTCTAACCAATGACATGACTGTTGGGTACACATCATCCTGCTTGTTCTATCTTGATGATTTCTTTTTCTCGTCCTCCTTTTCTTTCAAGATAACGCCTCTAGGCCACACTTCTAGCCAATGGTATGAATATCGATTTCACGTCATCCCACTTGATTTTCCCCAATGCATTCCTCTACCGCACTCCTCATACCTCTGGTTCATTTTCATGGGATGACATGTCATGGTGTCCATATATGGCTTACTCGGCTAATGTATCATCCATATCATCCCAGCTGATGTCACCCCACGAACCAGTTTATGATGAAAGCTAATTATTTTGCGATAGAGGCCTTGGGATCACTATCTTATGGGGAATGCCTCAAACCAATGCAACAACTTCCGAATTGGTGTGTCATCTAGATCATCCTCGTTGACTTCATCCTAGTTGATCCTATTTTTATGCAAAACAAACTTCCAGGGAAACCTTCTAGGTTTTACATCTGGGCTAAGTCATCTTACTCCTCTCCAATCACATTAGAGGGAAATAAGGAATGTCAATTTGATTCTTCCACGACTACGATTATGCTTGGTTAATGGATAAGGAAACCAAATCTATTATAAAACTAAGTCCTGGTGCTCTTCCACAACAACACTTACGTACCCTCAACCTCTGCCATGACGTGACCAGAGGAACCTTGCTAAGCATTACGCAATGTAGCTGATTTTGGTTTCGATGAGTATCATGAGAGTTCACTTCACCTCTTTCCAATCCCTTCTTGTTGGTTGTTTAAAACATGGATTTTCCATAGAGGTTTGATAAACATCAAGAATTACATCAATGATTGGTGGAAGTGATGGAAAATGTGGCTTTCTAATGCACCCTATGGTGCTACCCCTCCTGAGCTTGGGAGAAACCCTCTCCAATGCGTTCTTGGCCCTTAGGCACTCCTTGTATCGGAACAGGATAGCGTAAGTGACCCTATGTACACTTCTTATTAGAAGTTTGTATTGAACTGATGAAGTGTCACCAACTCTCTCTCAGACATAAAATCCTTATTAGAGGTTCATATTGGACTCTTGAAGTGTCGCCTCCTATCTTGCCACAGACCAAGGGTTCTAGGCTCCAAAGTTGTCTTGTAGGTAGCTCCATGGGGCTATGTAAGGTCTTTGAGTGCCCAATAAGAAGTACTATGAATCTTGTCAAAGAACTCTAGGTTGTTGAGAATGCAAGGGTGACAAATACTTCATGCAAGGGTTTCAGGCTACCTTTACACTCAAAAGAGAAATAAATTTCTTAGTGTTATTGCAATGCCACCTGTGTAGATTCACACGATTGTAACTAAGTGAGTAAATGCATATATATTTATAAACATACACTAATAAGCAGGAAGTTTCTAATGTAATCATTTTACATTAATAGATATGGTTTTTAAGCCCAATGCTTCCTAGTTTCAATCCATATTATCACAAATTATTCCACTGCCTGCAACATTACATAATGTTTTTGATGTTACTTATACATACATTGTTAAATACTATTTAATAGTTTATATAGGACATAATTGTAGTTCAGGGTTGCAACATAACCTTGGTTATCATATAAGAATTACAAATTCTATATTATGTATATGCGTGTTCTAATTAACACTAGCAATAATTTAATACAACACTTCATTTCCAGTCTAGAAGCACACTCTTTCTTAACTTATTTAACAACATTAGTCATTCGAGAGATACAATATTTTATATAAAAGATTTCATCACAATAGTAAGTGCCATTTCCAATCAAAGATGTAGCCACATACTCATTATATTAATAGCATTGTCACATTCCAAAAATCTAGAGCCATTTCAAGCCAGAAATGCATCATACTTTCATTAACATTAAACAAGTATAGAAGGATAATTATTTTCAAATTTTTAGGGAAGCTAAATTTGAGACAAAGACTCTCCACCCAACAATAGATAGATGCAACCAATTTCACTTTCAACTGTCGCCCTCGATCCATATTCCAGAGACTGAGAGGGGGCTTTCTAGAAGGATTGAAACACCAACTACAAGCTAGAATAGGTACTCCAAAGGACCTCTTTCCTCAATCCCACCAACTACCCATTGAAGTAAGAAATGCACAGGGAATCCAAGCATTCACCACCTCCACCCTCACAAATAATACTAGGGATTCACCCCCTTTCCAGGAAGTACAAAATCCAATGGATATATTGACTCAAGCTTTGATCTCTTCCCAAGATGTATAGGGATCTAGGGATTACTATCTCAACCCATAACTTTCATGGAAGCCTGATCCAAATGGAAAGTGACATAAACCCATAATGTTCATCTACCCATGTTATTAATCCACCCGTGGAATTTACCATGGTATTGTAATTGGCATCCACCCATGATATTTATCCAACAATGGTATTCATTCACCTATGGTATTTGCCCATGGTATTGTGACATCCACCCATGGTATTCATTCACCCATGGAATTGACCCGTGGTATTGTAACTAAAAAATATTATAAGTAACAAGTCGCATTTTGTAAAAGGACAGATTGTCCACCACAATGTAGTCCTTACAGTTACCATCTGTTTTAATAAAAAAATTATTTGTGGTTTTGTTTATTGGGCATTCTACTCATTTTCTTTTGGAAATTTCAAATTTTCAGATCTTGGGGGCCTCCCCCCAAGATCCATTTCAATCTTTTAGATCTTGAGGGCCTCCACCCAATATCCGAATCAGTGGTATTAGAGAAGGTTACGATTCCATGGGAATGAGGGTTTCATGCATATTTTAGTTTCAATTTTTTGCAACAATATTCAACAAACTTCAGGCACACGCTGCAACATCTACATAGCACTTTCTTGGGCCAAGCAGGAAGAATTTTTCTTTTTTCATTTTTTTGCAGGATTTTTTTTTTTGGAGGCGAGTTTGTAGATCAGATCTAAAACATTTGGTGCAATATTTACAAAAAAAAAAACAGATCTGGATTCCTTGTGGAAAAATACCAAAATTCAAAAAAAAAAAAATCGGCCAAATCAGGGTCTGGATGAGGGAGATATCACTAATTTAAAATCAGCTATGTTGTAGAATTTTTTTTCTCACGACAACTGGTGGATGGTGACTCTCCTATCATTATTGAAGTTTTTGTGCAGAATTTCAGAAAATGGATTGTGGATCTGAGCTCCTCCTGAAAAATCACCCAATTTAAAAAAAAATGGGTTGAATCGGAGTTCATATGTGGGAGATATCGTTGATTTAAAATCAACTATTTTTTCAGAACTTTTGTGACGAAAAAAAAATTGCATCACGAATCTGAGATTCTAGAGTGTCCAGATAAGGATTTCCGACACACGAGAAGATGCAAAATGGTCCTTATGCTTCCAAAAACAGGTTATAATAAACATTATGAGTTATATTGACCGAGTTATGTCCATTTTAATTTTGGAGCAACATTCAGAGCGGGTTCCCATTGGAGACATGCCCTCCCACCTCACTTTAGCAGGCACCTGGTTCACATTCATCAGTTTCAGCATTGCAACCTCTGGCTTGGGTTATTTGGAGATGTGCCCTCCCACCCCATGGTATGTAGGAACCTCCTACTCCATCAACAACCAACATCACGGTTATGGGTCAACCGCACAAAACCCTTGTCATCGAAGTCCATTTGCTAGGCTACACACTGTTAGTATCACAGTTGGTCACAAGCATTATAGGGTATCTCTATCCTCGAATCTTCATTTTTCATGGTTATAGGTCATCCAAAAATCCACACTTCATCGAAGTCCATTTGCTAGGCCGCACACTGTCAGTATCATAGTTGATCACAAGCATTACAGGGTATCTCTATCCTCAGATCTTCGTTCATTATGGTTATGCGTCATCCACAAGCCCACAGTGCATCGAAGTCCATTTTCTAGGCCGCACATTGTCATTATTGCAGTTGGTCACAAGAATTACAGGGTATCTCTATCCTCGAATCTCCGTTCATCATGGTTATGGGTTAACCACATAAAACCCTTCTCTTCAGTGGCTCTTCATATTCAACAAAGGCTTCGCAAGAGGGAACTTCATGCAATGGGGACCATTGATTCTTAAGGAGGGAGGAATGATCCAAATGGAAAATGACATCAACCCATGGAATGCATCCACCCATGGAATTTACCCATGGTATTATAAGTGGCATCCACCCATGGTATTTATACACCCATGGTATTGTAAGTGACATCCACCGATGGTATTCATTCACCCATGGTATTTTCCCATGGTATTGTGACATCCACCCATGGTATTCATTCACCCCTGGAATTGACCTGTGGTATTGTGACAACCACCCATGGTATTCATTCACCCATGGAATTGACCCATGGTATTGTAGCTGAAAAATGCTATAAGTAACAAGTCGCATTTTGTAAAAGGACATATTTCCCACCACAATTTAGTACTTACAGTTATTATCTGTTTTAATAAAAAAATTCTTTGTGGTTTTGTTTATTGGGCATTCAACTCTTTTCTTCTGGCAATTTCAATTTTTCGAATCTTGGGGGCCTGCCCTACAAGATCCATTTCAATCTTTTAGATCTTGAGGGCCTTCCCCCAAGATCCGAATCAAAGCCAAGTTGTTACAAGGCTCTAGAGGTTTCTATCTCAACCCACAACCTCTAGGGAACCTAAATTGTTACAGGGCTCCAAAGATTTCCATCTCAACCAACAACCTCCAAGGAACCCAACCCACATCCTTGAAGGAACCCACATTGTTACAAGGCTCTATGTTAATTTTTCATAGGGAGACATTGTTCTTTGCTATTATAGTGTAATTTCATCATTAATATATTAAGTTCACCCCATATCATCGTTACATTATTCAAATCTACACCATCATACATCATCATATGAAAATATATATAAAGAAACAACACCACCATTATCATCAATGCAACGGAACATAAAAGGATTAGTAGAAGAAAAGCATGCACTCACATAGAGACACTAGGATTGGTCCAAGACTAGAGTGAAACCCACTATGGGAAAAACCTTTCTAAATCTTCTTCTTCTTAGATCATCATCAAATGATGCAACAAAAGAGAGTACAATGATCCATAACTTTATCTATGTAGAAAAATGATAATGATATCCATGAAACAGATCTAATCATGCTAGGAATCAAAACCCTCATACTGATGGTTGTAATGTGTTGTCACAAACTGATGTCAACTACTGTATATTGATGTCACTGTGTCGAACGGTGTTGAGCACCATTGTCACTATCAATGAACCTAAAACACATGTTTGCAGCGGATACTAATAAATTAGATCTACAGATCGATAGATCTGTATAAAAATAGAGAGAAAATTAGATCCACCTTATCACTGAAGTAAATTGAAGCCAATATGTTAAACCTAAGGTCTGAATTCTACTCGCCCTAATCACAACTGTCTGTGTGTGACTAAAACTCCCAGGTCACACTCTCAGATAATGTATGCAAGCAACTGTGACTGTAGAGTCACTCTCAATAAGCCTTCATGCATGCGACTATGGAATAATATAGCTGAAACCTAGATTCTCTCCCTTACTATAGCTGTGTGAGCGACTAAGGCATTCTGGTCACTCCCAGGACTACTCTGTGCAAGCAACTGGGGACCAAAACCTTCCGTTCTGCCTCTTAAGCCATAGTCTCTCCCATAATCCTTTGTGCCAACGTCCAAGGGCCTATAGTCACTCTCATAGGCTTATGTGCCAGCGTTCGAGGACCATAATGCCCCATTCTATGCCAACGACCGAGATCTAGAAGACCGTAATGCAGAGGGAACCTTTCGCCTATGATTTCGGACCCTTGAGAAAAATCCTTCCGTTGAACCTATGTCAACTAAGAAAAAAGAGAAGAGGAGATGTTTCCAAATGATCTTCAGGTCTATTCTATTTATAGGCTTTCCTGAGGGTTCAGTTGGGGTTAAGATTGACCCAAGAAGTTACTCATGTGCTTAGAATTAACCCATTCCATAATACATGTATGAATGAAATAATTCATAACTCAACTTCTGCTTAACCAAATTGGGTGATATTTAGGTCGATTGTGTTCCTCTTGAAAATATTAATATAATGAAATCATTATGTCAGTGATTTGATCTATCTAAGGTGTAATTTTACTGTAGTTGCAAAAATTAATATTCCCTCTCAACTAGGGAGAATTCCACCTACCAATATCTGTCCATCGAACAATATATCATCATGGATCATATTTGTCATGTAGTCATCATACCATGTCTATCAAAAATCATCATTGTACATCTCGATCTATCCCTTTCGTATTCTTTTTTACCTCTTGATTGTTCCTGCTCGTATGCTGAACATTCTCGAATCTATAAGAAGAAGAATTTGTTACTGGAGGGGAGCTCAAGCTACCACCCTTTATCCATCAGGTTTCTATCTAGAACCTATGTCAATGGGTTTCTATCTGGAATGCTTTCATTGGAGAGCATATCATCAAGGAAAAAATCTCAACCTAGAATCACATCGGGGAGCAATAACTTCCACCCATACCGAGAAATAGGATACCTCATCACATAGGGGAGTAAACGTTCGACCTTGGGATTTCATCGGGGAGCTATACCTTCAACCTAGAATCATATAAGGTCATCTCAACCCATGAGTCATCTCAACCCATCCAATTTCCTACTGATCTTCCCATCAATGACCCAGAATAGTCATGTGGTAGAACACCTGCATCATAATTTCCTTGGGTTGTACACTCAGGCTATTCAGCAAGTTGTAACGAGTATAATGCCAACTGGGTTATACTCTGCAAAAACCAAGATAGGGTGAGCTACAACTCCAACCCTATGGGTAATAGATAGGGATAACTCCGTATGGTCTAGAGACAGATAAGGTAACACCCTATTGTCTAGAGTTCCCTCAACCTCGGGAGCCCTCCATATCAATTCCTTACCCTGGGATATCAAACAGGGTAGGAAGAGTTGACTCAATGTCTTCGATCAATGCTGCCCCTCATCTGAAGGGGATGCTCTCTGAAAACCAAGATGCCTTTGAAATAATATCTGCAATCTGCTTGCCTCAATAGTAGCTATTTCCTATACATATAGAACATCACATCAAATATAATTTCATATCATATATAATCACATAAATCACAAAAGGATAACATAATCATCCTCCCTCTCAAGGACGTGCCAACCATAAGCTTGGGCTTCTTTCAAAAAGCTACACTGACTCAATATGCGAGAGTATTTCAGTCCCCAACTATATTTATATGTAACCATGTCATATCTATATCATGCTCAAACAACCCTCTAAGGAGCTTCTATATCCTTCCTCACAACTTGCCATGCTAGCAGCATCATGATCAAACTCAATCATGCTATGGACTTCTCATCCAAGATATCATGGTAGATATCGTACTAAAGAAAAATCCAAATTTTCTTCTCAAAAATAATATCAAATATAAAAAATACATCTATGCAAACACATACCATAGGAGAAATATCTCATTCTTGAAATATAATACATCATGCATATATTTCAAATCATGATCTGTGGAACTCTTAGTGAAGTAGCTCAATCAAGAATTTATTCAGGTTCTATGCACATCATATATATTTAGATGGTTGTTAAAAAATAGAATCAACAATACTTCAATCAATTGTCGGATGCCATGCTGAGTTCAACAACTTCAAATTAGAGTATCAAGGATTTACAAAAACATTTTTCAATAATTGTGCAATATGGAATTTATTTCCCAAATTCGAGACATCAATTCATCATGCCATGATACATAATTTCGAACTTCAGAAGCCATCTCCCTCTGATTTTGATCATCAGAGGCTCATCACCTATCACAAGTAGATCATCAGGATATAAAATCAAAACTATAATTAATATTAAAGCGATATCTTGTAACTCATCATCCTGAATTCATCAGATAAATGTCAAATATAGACATATCTGGATTGCAATGCTCTAAGCATAATGCCTTCCTAATCCATCATAGTTTAGAAGTCATATTACGACCATTATCAAAGTCATAATTATCATACTATTAATACTTTCAACGAAGCGATAGGTAGAGCTCCTATCAAGTCTGAATTCTATTATCCAATATAAGTCTAAGGCTTCATCAAGTCATTCTCAAAATCATAAGTCATTCATAATAAAAAAATATCATTCTTGCAACCATTTTGCTAAGAAAAAGGAGGCCAATATCCAAATGCCCACATAAGTCATCATGCCCACATAGCATTGATATTATGAAAAATCAACAATCGTCAAATCAAATCACTAGATATCAAGTCAAGTCCAAATTGTTATTGTAGAGAGATCTATAGTCAAAGTACATCTCAATCATCGATTTAAAGTTATTTTCAAGCATCATGTCAAAACACTTTTCATATATACCAGTAATGCGAGATCATGCCAACCTCTTGTAGCACAAACATAGTGACATATCTATATGTATGTCCCGGTCACCTGCAAACACAAGTTCAGTCTGCATGTTCATTCAAGCTTTTCCTACTAGCAGATCTTGTTGTTATCTATAATACATTAGTGATACTAATACTTATAGGTGACCATTTGAGTTCATGTACAATACTTCATTATATGATCAACAATTTAACCCAACAACTTCAGAAATCAGTTAACAGTGGCAGAATATGTCAAAGACACTTTGATTCAGAATTCAAACAACTTCAAAAATATTTATATTATGGTAAAAAGAAATCAACCTATGGTCGCTCCCTTCAAGTTAGCATGAGAGTGAGTTTAGATGCCTAGATGCTATCTAGGACTTAACATTCATGAGTCCAAGAATGAGATCTCCTAGATTTGTGACTGTGTCTAGAGAAAAAATGCTAATTTCTGTATGGGCTTCACATCTAAGACTCAGTTGTAGATCAATACTGTTAGATGCACATAAATCATAATTCAACAACATAGAATACAAATAGTAGTAAGGCTAAGAATATTGAGAAGAGATTCTCCCTTTGACTGGGGATTTGCATCGTTCATCTTCATCCATGTAAGCAACTTGAGTCATGCAACAACAAATCTATTAGATCATAAACATATGGCTATCAACATCATGACATCAATATTTCATCAATGGTTAGACTAAAAGTAGTAGATAGATGAAACATCATATCTCAAGGATTACGAACACAATAACACTTTCTATCAAGTCACTTCATCAAGTTAGGACATTCAACTTAACCACAAGCATAGTTAGTAAGAGATCTACTTATCTATCTTACACTTATACATCTCACATCAAGGATACCAGGGTCTTCATGAACAATGAAATTAGGTAAGATCATTCAATAAAACTTTATCAAAATAACAAGAGTGTCAATCACTCTTTCCATATGCTTTCATCATGTTTATCACAAGCATTATGTTGTAGTGGCTACAACCACCCTCCAAAATTTTTCCTTAGTCTATTTTGGAGCCTCCCTACTAACCTTACACAACACTTTTTCTTACTTCGTCAAGTACTCAAGCTTCAGTGTTTTCCTCGCACAAAGGCTGCCTGTCAATCACAGTTGATCCATTCCCCTCATAGGCTGCTTACCCAAACTTGGTCCAGCTGCAAGCTAAGCAGCTTCCCCTTGAAAATTGTGCATTCCTGGAGGGAAACTAGCCTTCCCTCCAGGAATTGTGAAATCCTCTCTAACAGCCTGTTGGGCTCCAAGATTGCATAATCTATCAGCCATCCCTCCCAGCAGGATTTGCGCAACTTTTCCCAGCAGCAAGCTATTCAGCCCGGGATTTGCACAAATCTGGGTAGCAGACAGCTGCTCTGCCTAGAAATTGCGCAATCCCCTTAGGTAGCCAGCCCAGCTCCAAACCAAGAATGCGCATTTTTCTCGAGTAGTTGATCACTCGCATGCATGAATGGTTCGGTTGACCAGTTCCGCCTGGGACCAAGGAAACTTGAATTACATGCATACATGACTTGATCTTCCCGGAATAGAAAGAGAGAACATGCAAAAGGAATCCCACAATTCAAGGAGCTATTTCTAATAGTCAGGGGTTACATGCAAAGTTGTTTTAGAAGTTTCCCTCCAAGTGTCACTTTTTCCTAGATTTGTGGCATGCACGTCATGAGACCAAAATTATTTATTCGACGAATCAGAGCTAATTCATTCACATCGATCTTGGAGCTCTGACATCCCACAGCACATCCAGGACTCTTCGACACATCTAGCTCAGCTATTCACGGGTAAGTGGCCTCAACTCGTCTTTTTCAGTATTTCTATCGCTTTTTGTATATTCACTTGTGTGAGTGTTGTTTGCTTGATTTCTTTGAATGCCTACTATTGTTTACATATATTCTAGCTTGTCCTAGCATTGTTTCAATTTTCAATGCTATCTCACTACTGTCACATGCATGAAAATGTTTTGCACAGATGTTCACCCAACCGGTGAACGACCTCACCCACATGCATGTTGATATGTTTGATGAATCTTCCATTCATGTTTTGCATGCAATGTTTATCACTTCTGCTTTCACTTAGTCTTGCCATGCATTTGATTCACTTACCTACTTTCAGTTTCTCATCGGCAGGTCAGGCCAACCTTGGCCCAGTCTCTACCTTCACTAAGGCTGCATTGCGCAATATGGGGAAGGAAGGCTCACTTTCCTCTCTAGATTTATGCATTCTAGCCTAGCACTGGCCTCTTGGAATATTTTGCACATTCCTAGAGGACTGTGGCTGCTTGGCCCAAGAAATTGGGCAAATATGTCCCTGGGCTAGCAGTCCTTCCGAGCTGGAATTACACATTGCACAATCCTAGCATCCAGCTGCTCAATTGGATTGCACATTTTGCAGATCCAGCAGCTAGTCCAACCTCCCAGACAACCCAGACTGCCTTTTGCACAGTTTTGGTAGCTAGTCACTTAGCCTCCTAGTGAAATTTGTGCAATCTTTCTCATTAGTTTCCCAGGTATGTGCTATGCCCTTCCCCAGATTTTCTTTGTTTTCACTAACATATTTCTTGCCATGCATGCTAATTGTTTCCAGATCTTTCATGTGTTCATATGTATCAATGGCTTCCAAGAGAACAAGATCTCAGGACACTGAATGTATGGCAGCTAGAGCAGCAGCTGAGCAGGTGTCCTCTGCTCTACCGATCTATGAATATACGAAGTTGTATCTAGACAAGGACATCAAACTGAAGTGGAAAGAGGTGAATGAAACATTCACAAGTACTTTTTGGGAAGACCTTGAAGACTGTTAGGTGTACGTGAATATTCATAAGTCTAGCTTGTATCGAATTGCATGTAGATACCTTGCATTCCCATGTGCAGACATGATTCACTGGATTTTGTCTCACACTGACCCTGATAAGATGACCTTGAGCACTGTAAGTGGGAAAAATATTGCAACCTTCTAGGCATGAGATTACAATGAGATGCATTAGATGACCGAGCCCATGACTGTCATGACTCCCCCATTCAACTTTCCCAACAGCATAGGCCACTTTAGAGACATTCTTAAGGATTGGGTAAAGGAGCCAGCTCGTTTTAGAATGACCCCCAATCAAATCTATAAGACAAAGATATTGAGGAAGGCATACCAATACTTAGTCATATTCTCATGTCGACTGAGTGGCCAAGCGACCACTAAGACCTTCCCTCAGAGTTGGGTGGTCATGCTAGACCAACTAGCTAGAGAAGGAAGACCATGCAACTAGTCTGGCATACTAGATCACTAGTTGAAGGAGCAAGTCACGAAGGCTCGACAGTCACCCGAAGGCATGCATGCAGAGATTTATACGTCTGCCTACATTGTATATGTAGTCTGTGCCCAACATGAGTTCCTAGGCTTAGAGTGGGCATGGTCACCGATGGAGACTGTTGTGAGCATGTATTTTAGGTTATTGTCCAAGTGCAGCTTCAGAGGAGTAATCATATGACTGTCCAACCATCTTCTCACCCCAGTGTACAGGTTGATATTCGAGCATGATCTGCCCTGCATGTCTAAAGAAGCAATGAAGGCATTGTTAGGCATTGCAAATTGGTATGCCTAACCGAATGACATGTTCATCCTAGTTTTCAGTGCGGAGAAGCCTCCACATGTTCTGCTAAATTTTGCTTTGGACGTGCTTGTCATGCAGGAAGTAGCATATCATATATCAGCAGGAATAACATCTAGGTTATAGCAGAAGAAGAAGGTACATTTTCCCTCTCTTCCATTGCGGATCGGGTTATATGAGATTTGGAGCATCAGGCAAGTGGATATTGAAGCTAAACAGATGAAGAAGTACCTGTTCAACCTTCAAAGATTCAACCTGTACGTCCCACATTTCATTGTGAAGGATCACTGCATGAGAGTTCAGTTCAATTAGATCCATGGGGCATGTCATTGGGCCCAGGAGGACTCATGGAGGTATTGCTTCAATTCCTCCAGACCCAATGAACAGGTCAGTTTCACCGTAGAGTGGTTAGCACAACAGCATGCAGCAACATCACAGAGAACACTAGTAGTAGCAACAGCAGAAGAAGCAACAGAGACAAGCATACCTATGCACGATAAAGGGAAGAGAAATATTGTCGACTGCATGGAGGAGGAACAAAGATGCAAGTTTTGAGCAGATCCACTTGTAGAACAAGAAACTATGGAGATTAAACAAAAGAGGAAGCAATGCAACAAGCGAGTCACATGAAGGTAGAGGGATAAGAAGAGAATGGAAAAGGTAGAGAAGGAATTGCATGAGTTGAGGGAGCAACTGTGGAAATAACAAGAGCTATGAAAACTAGAGAAGGAAGTGAAATAGTAGCAAATTCAGTATGGGGTGCATCACATGCACACAGACGAGGTAGCGCCCGTACAAGTAGTTGATTCCTTTGACAACTGGCATCAGGTGAACATAGTGAATCCTCACAGGAGCGAGACTTTTCTCAGGAGATAGAATAGGATCTTGAATAGTTGGACGTAGACATGGAGTAGCAGGAATTGGAACAAGACACTGACCTCATGCCTCACCAAAGAGAGGTCGACTCACCTGCTTCAATGCATCCAGACAATGAGCAAGTATCGAATGCCTAAGGAGGCATTGATATCCTTGGTGGTAAACTAGAAGCAGAGATGCACAACATATCCTTTGATGAATCTCATCACAAAGTTGTGCAGTCTCAGAGAGTACCGACTCTAGAAGACCAAACATCCCTTACTTAGTTTGAAGAGCAAGTGATCATGACTGATGTGCACAAGCATCTAGCTACATTGGCTGATGCAACTAGAGTGTATGTCGAAGCCACTAGCTCAAGTGTTCATTTTCTTATAGCTGAGAATGAGTGAATGGAGAAGGAAATAGAGGTGGCCAAGCAGGGAGGAGACTTGGCGACAATGTCTGCCCGAGCTGAACTGAAGAAGGAAATACTGGATGAAGTATTGTCTTTGGACACAATTATGCGATCATTGTACTCCAAGTTTGGTACCATGCATCAAGTAGTCGTTCATCTCCATCGATGGAAACAATGATGTGCAAGAAGAGTACGCATCTTAAAGAACATACATATTGTTGTTGATAACATGCAAGCATGGATGATGAAGTACAAGGGAGCCCCGCTTCACTTTCCAAAGATGATGAAGGCCAATGCAGTCAAGCTGCAAGCACATATCCAGAACTATGAAGACCTACTGCAACTCATCACTAGCATATAGGCTTCCCATGCATGATTATGCAAAAGTATGGAGGTTATAGTGCACACTCATGAGATCCCATCACTTGGGACCCTCACCCAGGCGAAGACCAAGAAGTAGGTCTAGCAAGAGCTTGAATCGTACTTCAACGAGATAATGCACACTGCCACTAGCCCATAATTTCCTATCAGTGAAGACGTCATGCGCAAGTACGTTGCTGGTCTAGCCACACTAAATATAATGATGCACATGCTCACATATGAGTTGGACAAAGGAGCCTGAGTAGTGTACCCAGATGCTATGAAGGTAAGGTTCAGGTTTCAGATGAATGTCACAGTAAAGCACACAGACGCTCTCAAGGACTACCAATCTTGGCATCAATATTTCACTGTTGATCAGCATGAGGATGTCAAGAAGTTGGACTTCTATGGTTTTCTAGGTCTGAATGATGTCTAGTTTGGCTTGTCTAAGCCATTGTTCACATGGGTACACGTGCATTGTAATGTTGAGTCATGTCAAGTGTAAGTCAAGTGTCAAGAGTGGATGTAAAATTCATAGAGTAGGTGAAGCGTCATGAGGGTAGTTGAATGGTCATAAAGGGGAATGTCAAGGGTCACCCCACCCTTTGGTATAAATAGTCCCTCATAACTCATTGTATAGGATTTTGGTCAGCCAAGCTTCTAATAAGACTATTTTGAAGAAGGTTTGGACAGTATTGTAACGTGCCTTGGTTTCTCCACTGCATGAAGTTAGTACATGTCTTTAGAGGAGCAGGCAGATGTGGCTTTAACATTCCACTATTGGGTCTAGCAAGTTTACATGGATGTATTGAATGATTGTGACTTACACTTCTTTATATAATAAGGGCCAACACATTTTCATGCATATGCTTTTATTGTAGTTGGACTGCTCCAGTTGCTTTAATGATATGTGTTGTTTAACTTATGTACTTATGTATGAAATGTTTCACTTGCAATTATATGAATATTGTTGTTAATGTGGTCACCTTCTATGATGACTGCTCTGCTGGACATCAGACATACCTTTCACTTGAACCTTTCTATAACAACCATCACACTCGTCTCAGATTGATCCATGAGTTTTGTACGTGTTATCTTACCTTGTATAATTTGACTGCCGCATCCGAGTGGATTTCTCTGCCGAAAGCCATGCATGTCCTTTGTGTTGTGTGTTCCTAGCCGAGTTGGGGTTTCTCCCTTTCAACCTGGAACTCACCTTCACCTCCTTCCCCTTTCGAAGTGTTGGAAGCTCTCATACACCTTCCTCGACTCACTGCATCAGTCACACCCTTGCTGCTAACAAAGTTATTCTACTTGCTTCTGTGCAACATCACAGTCAAGGAATTACCTTACAACCCAATGGTGCGACTCCTACACCAAACGGTCTGAGGTCTAACTGGGACTTATTACCAGGGAGATCCCCTTGACATGTTCGTGGGTCCAACACCGACAACATTTCTGGTGCTAGAAGGAGGGCCTGATGACAAGCAATGTCCTCTCATCCAGTTTTGAACCTTTGCATATCTTTCCTAGAGTCTTGTTCTATTCTTCCCTTGATGCTTTTTTTGAATAGTGAAGATGTCTCCATCATGGGGAAGATTTTTTATCTCTTTTCCACTCAGACACATGATGGTGAAGGCGAAGTGGCCTGGCCTGAGCACTTACATAACTTTCTTTCCATGATTCTTGGGGAAGATGAGTTTATTGACGAACAGGTCAGTTTGCTGCTTGCATTCACACTTCGTGAATCTCCATTTCTTTGGGTGCTCAGTGATCCAAATTGGATCCATGAAGAAAAAATAGAGAACCATGACTTTATCAGGTCAGATAGGCTTCAAAGAATTAAGAGCAGCGATCAAAAACACCTCTAAACAGTTGCAGTTCGCAGCTAGCATGGGACAACGAGGACCTCGATCAAAGCATGCTAACCAAGGCCCATGGAGACTGTGCAGGAGAAGAAACTAGCCCCTGGGAGTCCCGAATCAAGAAAAGGAGGCAGTTTTTGATGCGTGGTTAGTGCTTAGTGCATCATGCATCGCTGGGTAAAACCCCTCAAGAAGGAGAGGCCCCGAGCGCTCGGTCGCATGGGAGCCAGGAAAACCATGGGGAAAAGTTTAAAGGCTAAGGCAGGATCCATGCTCCAAAAACCGGCGGTATTTATCGAGGGCACCCTTGGGCAGTAAGCATTTTTAGCGAAAATGGAGCAATTCCACTCAGCGGCCAATGCATGGCAAGCGGAGGAGACAGAAAACCGCCGCTCATCACGTGCTAACGGTCGAGCAAGTCAACTATGTGAAATGTGTGAATGGCGTCGGATCTAGAGGCCCCAGATCTAACGGCTGAGATCATGCCCGGTGGGAAAGCTGGAATCGACAGGGGATTAAGCCACGATCTATAAGAATTCAACGTCCGATTTGGCTGCCAAGGTGGCAGATGACTCATTCCATGACGTAACGGAAAAATCGAACCGATGAAGCAAGCTGGCGTAGTTGCAGGAGGACAAGTGGCCACTCCCTGTGAGCCTGATGATGATGCCGAGACAAGGAACTCCAAACGTAGCTGTAGCAGGCGATCCGACGGGAAGTGGAAGGGGAATCGAACAACCATGGGATCGAATGGCCTTAAATCCATGAACAAATGGAAAACCGAAGATGGGGAAGACATAAGACAGAGAAAACAAAGAAAGATAGTGAAGCAAAAGAAGCAGAAGGAAGACAGAGGGTCGAGCTAACCAAAGGCAGCATTGAGCACCAGAGAGCTTGAGGGATTCAAGCCATCCCTGAGAGGATCTATCGAGACTGAGCACCACATTGGGCTCTTTCCATCAAAGACCAGAGCGGTCAAATAGCTGGTGAGGAAAATAGTCTGTGCACTCTAGTGGCCTAGGGAATCCAAGAGCCACCCTACCAAGAAAATTCTGTTTCAAGAGACTCATATTGAGCTCCTTCATTGTAATCCTCTGCTTTAAGACACAATAAAAGAAGGCCACCATTGAGAGCTGGACCAGAGATGTAGCCCTGGAGGATAGGGTGAACTCCTTATTAAATTCTTGTGTTCTTATATTTTCTTACTGTATTTCTCTACTGTTTTCCATTTCAAGTGTCTGTGTGTTTGCAGTCTGATCGATCCGTTGCCTAAATAACATAGACACACCCCAACACATGAGTCTGTAATACCTTCATGTAATGATTCTTAACTGTGATCACTCATAGGGTGATTATCAGATCACTCAACCTACCAGCTAACACCATGCACTTATTTAAGCACTTTTGTGATCTTATTGAAGACATGTTCTATCATTTTTATCCAAACCATCTTGACCTGGAACTGTTACAACAATGGAGGGCTCCGCATGAATCCGTTATTGATTTTTGGTAGTGCTTTCGTGACTTACAGTTTCAAGCTCCGAGGAGCCAGATGAAGTTCCCATATCTATGGGACTGTTCAATTATTGTCTTAAGAAATATGCCCGTCCCAAGAGAAAGCTTGATGTCAAGCCTCCCTCTACTTTCTTCCTTGATGGAACTGCACTATCTCATGTGGAAGCAGGCACTGTCTCAACAGGCTATCCACCTCCTTCTGATTCAATAGTTCCACCATCACCTAGTGATGCTGAGGGTCATGTTTTCACACCTCTTCATCCTTCACACTCTCCCAACATCACTCCAGTCCATTTTCGTGCAGATTTGGTTCTGAGTCCTTCGATTTCCCATGTGCATTGTTTTATTCGACCTACATATTTGCACTCTGGTTCCTCTGGATGATTTTGTCTTGTGTTCGTTGATTCCAGACTCTTCACTCGTTGTGAACGAGGAACAACCCATTGACGGAGTTGGTTTCGCACAACCAACATGCGTTGTCATTCCTGAAGAGTGTGAGTCGGGGTTTGGACATCAACACTCGGCGAAGGATGACTCCCTTCCTTACAAGCCCCCTCCATTCTTTCCTAGCCTCTTTGGTGAACCTACCATCCATGATTTTGCATGTGTGTCTTCATCCACGGATGCACCCATTGTTGATCACTTCCAGGACTCACAGGATGTTATTCTATCATTCGACAATGGAGAGGATAAGTTATTCATTGAAGATCCACTTGATCCTTCATCTAACTTTTCCAGAAACATAGAGGATGAGTTCATTCGCTTTTCATCTATGCCTCTATTTAATTCATTTGATCATGAGGATGTCGCATAATTCATTGATTTTTCTGATCGTGGTTGTCGTGATCCATTTTCTTCCAATTTTGATCATGATCATGAATCTATCACAGTTGATCTTTCGAAGCCACCGATGTATGATGATCTACTTGATGATGAAGTTGAGATAGCCAAGACTCTCAAGGTACTTCAGCTCGAGTTGATGGCTATGTCAAGCCATTGCTCTCTTGAGGTTAGTCTCACTTCTGATCTAGAAATCATTCAATCACCCAAGGCTCCTCATCACTCATTTGTATGCATTAAAGATCCATCTCACACACAGATCACACTTCTTCCACTTGAACTACACAGTCCCATTTCACATGCTTTGGAGGAGTCTTACATTGCAAACACTCGATTTTGATGCAAGTTGTCTTTGTTTCTTTCATTTCCTTACATATCACAGTCAAGAGTTTGATTATGCTTTAATGTTGCACGTAGTGTCACATAGCACCATGAAAAGTCCACTGACAGTGCGTCATGCACTTGCACTCACTTATGTCACATGGGCACTTTGAAACACGAAGTGTGGTTGTCTTCATTGTTGTATCTTTCTTGCTTGTTTTTTCGCACCACTGGGTTGCTCGCAGACTAAGCCTTCACCAACATGGGTCTACCAATGCACTGGTGGCTGCATTGGAAGTGTCACCTCACATGATCAGGCCCGTGCACGTTAGTGTAGGAGTAGGATTAGTGTTTGCTTTTAGTTTTTTGCTTGCATTCTTGTTTGCTTACATGCTTTGTTCACTTGATTGTTTGCTTTCTTGTTTGTTTGTTTTCTTTGCTTTCACTTTTGCTTCTGTTTTTCCTTGGTTTTGTTGTTAGGATAGTTTGCATGAAACCATGTGTGACTCATGAAACGAGCTAGGTAAAGTACAAAAGGGATTGTACAACTATTGCTACTTGGTTATCTATCATCTTTCCTCTATATGATGAACTTGTTACTCTTGGTCCATGATATGTCGAAGGAAGATATGTACTCTTCAAAGTGAACCTTGGTTTAAACACAACACTTGCATGATAAGTAGTGTTACCTTCTCTAGTCGATTATTTTTTAGGTTAACCCTTGTCATCTTAGTCAAGTAGACTAAGGTGAGGGGGAAAACCTTAACAGGCACGTCAGATATATAATGAAATAATTCTCTACTAGAAAAACGTCCTCTACTCTCAATAAGTTTGGATCCCTCTTCCGCCTCTGAAATGAATAAGTGCTATGCACAGTGAAAATGAAAAATGGAAAGTCAAAAAAATCAAAATGAAAAATAAATAAGGCAAAAGAAAAAAAAGGCTTCCTGTGCTAGGAGGTGATGCGAGTAACTCCATCGGGGTACTGACCAAGCTCGCTGGCAACGGAGCCATTCTTGTGTTCCTATTGACTCCATCGGGGTACTGTCCAGACTTGCTAGCAGTGGAGAAAAACCAGAGATGAAACTAAGACTCTGATGACTATATTGCTTCTGCATCTATATACCCCTCAACCCCAATAGAAACAAATGTGTTGCCTTGGCTTGGAATGTGTGTCAATCGACAAAGGGCTTGGAAGATGCTACATCTTACAATCGAGTGAGTGTGAAACCAAGATGAGCTAAGAGCTAAACAATACTTCCGGAGGTGTTAGACTTGCTTTTCACAAACAAGGTCTATGCAAAGAGATAGAGTTCTACCAGTATGTCGCCAAGTGTTGTAGCGGCTACAACCACCCTCCAAAATTTTGCCTTAGCCTATTTTGGAGCCTCCCTACCAACCTTATACAACACTTTTTCTTGCTTCATCAAGTACTCAAGCTTCAGTGTTTTCCTCACACAAAGGCCGCCTGTCGATCACAGTCGATCCATTCCCCTCACAGGCTACTTACCTGGACTTGGTCCAGCTGCAGGTTGAGTAGCTTCCCCTTCAAAATTGTGCATTTCTGGAGGGAAACCAACCTTCCCTCTAGGAATTGCGGAATCCTCTCTGACAGCCTGCTGGGCTCCAGGATTGCGTAATCCTGTCAGCAAACCCTCCCAACAGGATTTGTGCAATTTTTCCTAGCAGCAGGTTGTTCAGCCTAGGATTTGTGCAAATTAGGGTAGCAGTCATCTGCTCTTCCTAGAAATTGGGCAATCCCCTTGGGTAGTCAGCCCAAGTCCATGCCAAGAAAGCACATTTTTCCTCAGAAGTTGAGCACTTGCATGCACAAATGGTTCGGTTGACCAGTTCCACCCGGGACCGAGGAAACTTGACTTGTATGCATGTGTTATCACTCGGGTTGTCCTTGAGTTCCGGGAAGGATACGGCCGAGTTAACCACAGACCACTTTGGACTGTAGGTTCTAGCCGACTTGCAGTCAGAGAGGGCTCTCTCTTTTAGATTTAGCTTTGTTTGAAAGGATTTTAGGCTAGGTCTTAGGTCCAGAGGGTTTTTGGTTTTGTTTTGGTGGGAAAATTGATTCTTCAAGTAGAGAGGCTGAGCATAGGCTAAGGGTTTCGAACCATTGGGCGTGGAGTCGAGGTGAAAGACTGCTAGTGCATTTCTTTAATAACAGTGAGGGAAGGATGGAGCAAGGTAGTTGAGCATGCAACAATATTTCAGGTTCAAGAGATGGAATGAAAAAGCTAAGCGATGAGAGGCAGCTAAGAATCTCTCAATCATGCCTAACAGGGAGAAATAACAGAGCGCTACCTAGGGGCAGTTAAGAATCCCTAGATAATTGGATGACGTGGGTGAATTGGGGTAAACATGAGCTAGAAGGAATCAATATTCATAACCAATTCGTTCAGAGGAAAAAACATAGAGAAATAACAGAAACTGAGCATAGAGCGTATTCAAACGAATTCTAAGCTATTCTTTCTTTTTGCTATTTAGAGCATGGCAAACACATAAACAAAGATGAGAGGAACTTATTGCTTCAGGCTACAGCACAAGAATTCCATCTTCATATCTTCAACACATTCATTCGCAACAAACAGTTTGGTCTCCAAGCTTTTGGCAATCTTTGATTATAGAAAAACTTAGATATGCAGAGCGAGTCTCTTGTGAAATTCTCAATTGACCAACCCTTAAAACTGTACAGAGGGTGGTATATATAGGAAAAATTGTCTATTACATATTGACCTAAGATAGGTCTGAAAGAAATGATTGCTTTAACCTAATTCTATCAGGAAATAAATGCTAAAAGTATCTATGGCTGTGCTGATGGCTGCCGTATCAAAATTGAGTAAGTGAGGTGTCCTTGGTGGGTTGGTGCAGTTGTCTCTGCAATAACTGAGCATGGGTTTCTGTTCTTTTGCTGCCTGGTGGCCTTTAATGCCTTAACTGAGACTAGAAAGCTAGGATGGGCTTCCGCCGCCTGATTTGACTTTGTTGGCGGCCATTGAATGTTACGTTGCTTTGGGAACTGAAGGCTTCCAATAAACAATTCAATTGGTGCACTCTGCTGCTTCTCTTTCCTCTGATACACTTTGACAACTGAACTGGGCTGCTTTTCTCCTTGCTGTGAGTCAAATCAAACTTTAATGGCCGATGTCAGCCCTCGTTCTGCTTCAAAACTGTCTTGCGCTCCTTCCTGTAAACTTTGTGAAGAAAACAGATCAAAATTGCGCCTTTTGGGCTCGCTGGGGGCTGCGGAATGCACAGATTCCCTAAATATTCCCTAAAGATTCCCCAATTCGGCCTAAAAAATCTTGCAATGAGCGATCTGCTCATCAAAAACTGCCTCAGAATTTGATTCCGGGCTCCGAAGTGCGATTTTTGCCTCTTTGCGCCAAAAGTGATGATGACGTCAGCATGACGGGACGTTGTACGGTGGGTGACGCCAGCATGACATCAGCATGATGACGTGGAGAGATGACATCGCCATGACATCATCATGTACGAACGATGACTGGGTAGGGACACGTGGCAGTGAGGGTGACTCAACAGGGGGCCGCAGTGGAATGGTGATGTCAGCGGGTGGGGTGCTGACGCAGGATGGCAAATAGCAGTAAGTGGTTTTCGTCGGTCTGCCTTTGGTACTGGAGCGGTATTCGTCAGAGCCCTCCCGATGCAATAGGAAACTGCTGCGTGTCTTTTATACGGGAATAAAACCGCTGCCCTATCGGAAGGTAACGTTCGGACGCAGGAGGCGCTCCGAAATCGGTGAGGGCCGTCAGATGGGGAGGACCCGATCCGAAGATGGACGGGACATTTAACTGGCGTAAGGTTAACGGGCTGGGATCCGGGGAATATTTTGAATTGCATATGACGCGGCAGGGGGTTTTAGACTTAGGGAAAATGGGTTTTTATATGTTTAACAAGGGGCAGGTTAATATTTATGCACAAACTTTGGGTTAGGGGCGGAATATGGGTTTTTTTACAGCGTTGGGGTGAAAATATACAAGGAAAAAGGTGAAACCATGGGTTTTTTAAGGTTTTTGAGGGATTTTTGGGCTAGGGAAGAGGTTACTAGCTGACCAGATGTCAGACTAGCTACTTAATGACTGGGATGGGCTAAAGACAGCCCCAGATGGACTGTGATCTCCCGGACTTGGTAGAATTATGGCTATAATGCCCGGGAGGGAGTATTTACATATGGGGATTTTGTATACATGATTAAAATAGGGGAAGGGGAGAACTTGGTAGGGAGTTATATAATAAAGTTAGTAGTTAATATGGAGATGAAAAGAGGGCGCTAAGGTATGAGACCTTAGGCTTTGTTGGGGAAAGAAGGCTCACAAAAGACGAGTGAGCAACCCTTGGGTGAAGCAGATCCTCACCAATGGCAAATGTCATGGAAATGATGAAACTGAGAGGCTCAAGCAGATCTTGACCTCTTGGGGGATGTTAGTAAGTGACTTGGGGAATTAGAAGAAGGGGGAGTTAGTGATGTCCAACTTGAGTACCTCCTTTGCATGCAAAATTGCCTGATAACTGTGATCTGAAAAGATAAGACATTGTGAAACACAAAATTGATCATTAATCATGATTATGCCACCAACAGCTACCTACCCAGCCTATTTCCTAACATTTTTTCTTCTTTTTGTTTTGGGTGCACTTAGACTTGCAAACCCAGCTTTATAATTTTTCTTTTTTCTGTTTTCCTAACTAAGTCTACACTTATTTCTACCAGGGCCCAAATTAATCAGTTGGGTCCCTATGATTCTCTACCTAACTACAAATCTGCCAAGATTAGACTGTTTGGACAGATGGGTTCTCTATATTCAAAAACAATAAATTGAAACCTAGGGAGACCAAGGTTAAACTGTTTGGACCTCCCTTAAATGAAAACTCTTCAAAAGTGGAACAACTTCATCAAAAATGGGACAGCAGTGCATTTGGATCAGCACACTTCATGGCTTTTTTCTTTGGTCTCCTCTGGAAATATGGAACTTTGCAGCATGAAAGATGACATATTTGGCATGTAAAATGTCAATCATGAAAAATGAAACCTGTTGCAATAGGAGGCTAATAGTGGCTCCACTTGGGGATGGATTTTCCTTGTGAAAAGTCAAGAACAGTAGGTCAGACCACCTTGATCTCTGTTGTCACTGTAAACTGAAAAACTTCTTTGCTTTGGCTGTTAAAAACATGAGACTCTTGTGGTAAAAACAACCTTCTCCTCAAGTGAATTTCTGTGAACTGCTCAGCAACACCTGCTTTCTTCTGTGTGCTGGATTCTATGTGCAGTGCTGCTTGGAAATATATCTTTGAAAACATGAATTACAGATGTATCTTTTTTGGCTTTGGCCTAAAAATTCTCGCTGAAATTCTCCTCATTGTTAACATTTTCTTGCCTGAAAATTGCAAGTGCAAAACAGCTGTAAACAGCTTTTCTTCTTCGAACTATATGGCCTTGCTGTGACATTGTTATTCTTGCTGCATTTCTGAGATTGGTACAGAGGCAGAACTCTTCTAAAACAGGAAACTTGCATTTGTTGTGCCTTCATGAATTTACTGCTTTTCATTGAACAAACGGCCTGTTGAAATAAAAACAGAGTGCTGATATATACAAAATATTACTGTACAAAATATATATACAAAACTTAGTGGCATGCTTTTTCACAATGGATCGTGGTAATGCTTCAACATACGGCCATTCACAGGGCCTTCTTCAGCATTGTCGCCTTCTATAGATCTGAGAAAATATGTGTTATTTCCCTGAACAACAGAAATAACGAATGGCCCTTTCCATAAAAAAATAGAACTTGGCATGTTTGCCCTTGTCTTCTCTTCGTGAATCCCACTTTAGAACTTTGTCACCCATGTAGAAATCCTCAGCCTTAGCTCTCTTATCAAACATATTTTTGAGCTTTTCTTGCAAAATTTGTGCTCTGTCATAAACTTGCTCTCTAGTTTGCTGAAGGTGAATTGTCTGATTAATTCTTCTCTGAATGTCATTTGGTTCTGCTTGGATCTCCTGCAACAGTCTGATCGTTGGGATGCCGAGGGATGATGGGAATCTGGCCTCCATGCCATATACAAGCTCGTAAGGGCTCATCCCAATGGATTTCTTTGTTGCAAGTCTGTCTGCCCATAGGGCATTTATCAGCTTCTTGTGCCAGTTCTTCTTATTTTCTTCTAGCACCTTCTTTATGATGTTGATGAGACTCTTGTTTGAAGATTCCGCCAAGCCATTACCTTGAGGGTAATAGGCAGTAGAGTGGCCCAAGGTAATATGAAATCTTTGGCAAAAATTAATCATATTTTTGGATTTGAAAGCAGCGGCATTGTCAGTGATGATTTTCTCAGGGCAGCCAAATCTAGAAAGGATATTGCACTCAAGGAATTGGATAATGATAGTATCATTGGCTTGCCTACAGGGAATGGCTTCAACCCACTTGGTGAAATAATCAGTGGTTGCTAGGATCCATTTATGTTGGCCTAAGGAAGAGGGGTGAATTTCTCCAATGAAGTCAAGACCCTATTGTTGAAAAGGTTTTTCTGTGGAGATTGGTTTAAGGGGCAGGGGCAACAATTTTCTCTTGCCTTCTAAAATCTGGCATTTGTGACATGAAACAACGAACTTTTTAACATCTGCAAAAAGGGTGGGCCAATAGAAACTGGCTCTCAAAATTTTATCAGCAATGGATTTCCAGTAAAGATGTCCTCCGCAATCACCTGCGTGAAATTCTTTCAGGACATTGTTAGTTTCACTCATGGTTAAACAGTTCAGTAATATACCTTCATGATTTCTCCAAAATAAAGCACCATCTAAAACGCAAAACTTCAAAGCCTTCATTTTCAAAAATCTTTTCTTTGTTCTGCACAATCCTTGGGGAGCACAGGTTTAACAATACAAAGCATATATCAGTGTACCAGGGGCATTGCAGAAATATTTCACTGATCTGTGGAGTCACTAGCTCTGGTTCATTGTCTAGCTGGTTAATGTCTAAGGCCTGAAAGTTTGTTTCGGACATGAGTTTAGCTAAGCCTTGTCCCTTTATCAGCTTGGTTGGTTTTATTGCAATGTCATATTCAAGGATGCCTGCGATCCATTTGCCTTGTTTGCCTTCTAGCCCGTCTTGGGTCAATATGTCTTTAACAGCAGCATGTGGGACGTAGGCAATCACGTGCGAATATAGTATGTACACCCTAAAATCCTTGATGGCCTTGACAAGTGCGTAGGCCTGTTTTTCCATTATTGGGTATTTCAGAGGGGCATCTCTTAAAGCACGGCTGAAGAATGCGATTGGTTTTTCGGCTCCCTGTTCGTCCTTTTGTAACAGGACGGCAGTGATGGTGTGATCTGAGGCGAATGAAAATATAATAAAATCTTTGTCAAACTGTGGGCTGGTTAAAATAGGGGTTTGGGTTAAGGCTGTTTTTATGCTTTCAAATGCTTGTTTCGTTTCAAGGGACCGTCTTACCTTGGCGTCTTTTTTCAGCATGTTGCTCAATGTTCTTATTAATTCGGCCAGGTTTGGAATAAACCTTCTTAAGAAGTTGATTTTCCCAAGGAATGCTTGTAGCTCTTTTATGTTTCTAAGGTATGGAATTTGGAGGATGGCCTGTATTCTTTCAGGATCAATTCTGATCCCGTCTTTTGATATGATGTGGCCAAGTAACTTGCCTTCTTCAAGGCCAAATAGGGACTTTTGGGGATTCAAGGAAATACCATATTTCCTGCATGTCATGAAAATTTGCCTGAGATGCTTGAGGTGTTCTTCGTCAGATTTGGAAAATGGGGTTAAGTCATCCAGATAGACAACCAGGAAGTCATGTATTTCTTTAGCAAATGAAATATCCATTGCTCGTTGAAATGTTGCACCAGCATTTTTAAGACCAAATGGCATCTTTACGTACTTCAATGTTCCCCGCGGTGTGGTGAAAGCTGTTTTATCTTGGTCGTCCGGGTGAACCAGTATCTGGTTAAAACTTGAAAAACCATCTAGTAAGGAGATTCTAGATGATCCTACTACCCTCTGTAAGATGTGGTCCATTTTAGGCAAAGGATAGTGGTCTTTTAAGGAGACTTGATTTAAATTTCTGAGATCTACACAAAGTCTGATCTCACCTGTCTTTTTTCTAGTGGGAACCAAGTTGGAAACCCATTCAGAGAATCTGATGGGTGCTATTATGCCTGCTTCATACATTCTTTTTACTTCCTTCTCAATTGGGGAAAGAAGCATGGGGTTGATTCTTCTGAGTTTCTGTTTGAAGGGCTTCTGGTTGGGCTTCAATGGAATTGTGTGCTGAATTACTAATGTATCGTATGATTTCAAATCTTCGTAGCCCCAAGCGAACACATATTGGAATTCTTTGAATAAGTCTATGTGCTTGGGCTTCTGATCTGGTGGTAATTTCTTGGATAGTTTGATCATTTTTGGTCTTTCTGCCGTCCTGATGTTATGTTCTTCAATCTTAGTGTTAATTGGCTATAATTTTGGTTCTTTGGGGACATTATTGGCATCGAACATGTCTTCCAGCGGGGTTAGACCAGTAGGCAAAAAGTTGTCTTTCAGCTCTATGATTTCTACCTCTGTTTTGTCTATTTCTTCTGAGCACATTTTTTTTAGCTGTTGTATGTTTTCTTTGTAAAAAATTGTTGGTTTCAGAATCTGTCTAGCTGTTACAGTTGTTACAACTCGCTGGTTTTCATTTATTTGATGTTTCTCACTTGTTTGCTGTTTCGGATCTATCATATCATCTGTATCTATATGAATGTTTGAAAATTCATGCTCGAGGGTGAGGAAACTATTAATTTGGGCATCACTTTCAAATACTTGCCAGTCTCTGATGTTGTTTGGGATAGTGGGCCTATGTTTTACTTCAGCTGTGAAGTAATGATTTGGGTCAAAAGGAAGCTTACACGTACTAGCGAAAGTGGCAAGACTGTGTGCATGAATATTGTGACTTCTTAAAATCTTGGAGAGGTTAAATTCTGAGAATGCATTGAGTATGTTAGAAGCAGCAGTCCTATAGGCTCTCATCTTGTTGTCGTTGGTAATAAAATTACCCTTCATCTTCTGTATTACTAAATCAGAGTCACCTAGGATAGATACTTTTGCGGCGCCTAGAGTTTTCAACAATTTTAGTCCTAACAGCAGAGCCTCATACTCTGCCATGTTATTTGTGCATTTGAAATTGAGTCTATATGCATGTCCTTCTGCATGGTTATCATGTGTGTTGTGGATCCAGACACCTGCCCCTGCTCCTAGCTTGTTAACAGAGCCATCAAACTCTAGGTACCATGTGTTTTCTGGCTGGTGGATAGTGCTAAGAGTTTGAGTTAAGTTAGGATTGGGCAGATCTACAATTTCTGTTTGGTGAGGTTTTTCTAACGTGTTGGATGCAATAATTGTTTTGACAGTTTCTTGTGTATGTGCAGCTGATTCTTCATTGATGTGCATTTGCTGTTCTAGAGTCACGGGCTCACCATCAATTGGAACATTTGTATCATCATTGAACAAAATGAAGGAATCCAGATCAGAATGGATCGAGTATATGGGAAAATTTTCAGGCTTGCTCTCACTACTCACTACATATTTCATCAGCGTTTCTCTGTACAGTCTCTTTGGTTGCCCAAAGACTGAGATGGTGGCGTAGGAGAGATCTAATTGAAGGGAACCTTGGAGCTTTGCTCCCAATGATCTCGAGAGGAGCCACCACTACATCCATGAGGATGGTCTTGTTGGGATATTGGACTAAGGAGACACACAGGTCTTTGATGAGGCCTAAGCATTTGACTTGACTTGAGTCAAATGAATACAAATCTTTGTATGGTCTGGTGATGTCGAGGTTCAGTTTTTCCATAACTGCTTTGGGCATAAGATTGTGCGATGCCCCTGATTCAAACATAGCGTTGTGTAAAATCTGGTCATGTATATGCAAACTGACGTAAAACGGTGGTATTGGTCCTTGTGTTGTTTTTCCATTGACTTCTGGACCAAATAGCAGTTCAGGGGAATCATCTAAAACATTTACATCATCTTTGTTTTCCGGGAGTTGAAGTGATTTTTTAATCTATTGCCTATATACATCACGTTTAGCCAGTTCTGAAAGAGGAACGGCTATCTTGAGTTTTCCTATCTCTGCCTCTAAACTAAAAGGCTTCTCCAATGGTGTCTTGGTGTTGATAACACTAGTGTTTTCTTGCGGCTGTACAGTTTCTGGAATGTTTTTTGGGATGCTGTTTGAACTTTCTATTGAGGAAGAATGCGGCAGAGGCTGATGAATAGAAGGCTACATGTCTGTTATGTCTTCTATGGTCACTTGATCTGGGTTTGAGACAATTGTATCAGCTTGTCCTGTTATAACGGCTTTGTTTTTTATTCTGTTAGGCTATTTACTTTCCTTTGTTTTGCTAGGCTCAGATATGTCTATTGTCCTAGCTTTGTGTTTATATTGTCTGTGTACCTCATACACAGCAGTGTCATAACCCTGCTTGAAGTCAAAAGACTCACCTGTTTTAGTTTGGAATTGGGTGCCGTTATGTTCGTTTCGGTCTTCCTGTGTCAGAAAAGTTTGGTTCTCATCCTTTAAATCCAGTAAGTTCATGTGGTCGTTATCTATGGGTTGAGTAGAAGTGGAGCCTTCTACATAGTTGTCTTGGAAAGGGGGCCTTATGTCATGGTCTGTATTAGGTCTGCCAGCATTTGTGTTCTGTGTTTTTCTGAAATTTGGGTTTCTTATGGTGTTAGACTATTGTCCCTCCCATGATGCTTTTCTTTCTACATTTTCTACTCTCTCTCCCAGCCTTTGCAGACCATTAATGATAGCATCAAGCTTCTGGTCAAAGGTTGAGGGTTCTTCCTTAAAGGTGGTTCTCTTTTCCATTTTAGCTCTGTTTCTCTTGGCGATCAAGTTAGCTTCAACAGTGACAGCCATATTTTGTGCGCCTGTAAGGGTTTGAGGTGCTCTTTCTTTTAACTGATATGCCATATCAGGTTCAAAACCATCGAGAAATTTGTACAGGGAAAGGTCTGGGGGAGGTCTCATGTTCTGTGGTATTGCGTTATACACATTGTTGAATCTTGCACAGTACTCCAAAACAGTCTCTTGGGGACCTCTCTTAATTGTATCATATTCTCCTAGTATGTGCAAGGGATCTTTCTTTTTCTCCCATCTATTGGTGAATTCTAGGTAAAGCTCATCTGGAGTGGTTATGGAGTTTGCAGCGAGTGATCTAAACCAAGTTCTGACATCACCTGTCAAACTTTGAACAAAAATTCTCATCCTCACGCTAACATCATCTATCTCGTAATTTTCAAAGTAATCTTGCATCTTTTTGGTATGTTGAACGACAGTGAAAGGACCGGTGGAATCAAAGTATGTAATTTTCAATTGATAGTCTTGAGGTAAGGTCCCAGCATTAGCAGGTAATTGCAGGGGTGCATATCTATTAGCCATATTGACCGGGATGACAAGGACAACGGGGATAATGGGAACAACTGGGATAACAGGGATAATAGGTGTAATTGGAACAGTAGTAGTGGTAGTAGTAGTATGTGCAACGAATGGGGGTGTGGAAGGAGTACTATGAGAGGTGGATGATGAATAAGGGGAAGCAGGGGTAGACCGGAATAAAACCTTTACAGGGGTCAGAATATAGTTAGGATGATCTGTTTTAGGACTCAAATCAGCAAAATCTTCCTGTCTTTCTTGCTTCCTAAGGATCTTTGGGATTATGTTAGGGTTTTCAAAAACAGCTGGAGGATTTGGGTCTGGGTTTGACCTTGTATATCGTGGATTTCTCTTGGGAGCCAACTTCTGAACTTGTTTTTGGTATTTTTCTAGGGATATTTTGTCTAGATAGCGAAAAACTAATCAAAATTTGGGACACCTACTTATAACTTAAAACTAGCATGAAGATTGACTGAAGCAACATTTATTTACTTCTGTTAACGATCAACGAGAACAGTTTCAAGGGCTTTCTGGCTGAAATTCAGGCTACATTTGTAGTTTTAAGAAATAAACACCGATTTGAAAGTTGATTTGTGGTCTCAGTGGAACTCTCCTACCTTCTTTGTGAAACGTTGTGAAATTATCTGAGGAAAGTCCCCAGTGGAGTCGCCATTATGTTATCACTAGGGTTGTCCTTGAGTTCCGGGAAGGATACGGCCGAGGTAACCACAGACCACTTTGGACTACAGGTTCTAGCCGACCTGCAGTGAGAGAGGGCTCTCTCTTTTAGATTTAGCTTTGTTTGAAAGGATTTTAGGCTATGTCTTAGGTCCAAAGGGGTTTTGGTTTTGTTTTGGTGGGAAAATTGATTCTTCAAGTAGAGAGGTTGAGCATAGGCTAAGGGTTTCAAACCATTGGGCGTGGAGTCGAGGATAAAAACTACTGGTGCATTTCTTTAATAACAGTGAGGGAAGGATGGAGCAAGGTAGCTGAGCATGCAACAATATTTCAGGTTCAAGAGATGGAATGAAAAAGCTAAGCAATGAGAGGCAGCTAAGAATCTCTCAATCATGCCTAACAGGGAGAAATAACAAAGCGCTACCTAGGGGCAGTTAAGAATCCCTAGAGAATTGGCTGACACGGGTGAATTGGGGTAAACATGAGCCAAAAGGAATTCAATATTCATAACCAATTCGTTCAGAGGAAAAAACATAGAGAAATAACAGAAACTGAGCATAGAGCGTATTCAAACGAATTCTAAGCTATTCTTTCTTTCTGCTATTTAGAGCATGGAAAACACATAAACAAAGATGAGAAGCACTTATTGCTTCAGGATGCAGCACAAGAATTCCATCTTCATATCTTTAGAACATTCATTCGCAACAAACAGTTTGGTCTCCAAGCTTTTGGCAATCTTTGGTTATAGAAAAACTTAGATATGCAGAGCGAGTCTCTAGTGAAATTCTCAATTGACCAACCCTTAAAACTGTACAGAGGGTGGTATATATAGGAAAAATTGTCTATTACATCTTGACCTAAGATAGGTCTAAAAGAAATGATTGCTTTAACCTAATTCTATCAGGAAATAAATGCTAAAAATATCTATGGCTGCGCTGACGGCCGCCGTATCAAAATTGAGTAAATGTGGTATCCTTGGTGGCTTGGTGCAGTTGTCTCTGCAATAACTGTGCATGGGTTTCTGTTCTTTTGCTGCCTGGTGGCCTTTAATGCCTTAACTGTGACTAGAAAGCCAGGATGGGCTTCCGCTGCCTGATGTGACTTTGTTGGCGGCCATTGAATGTTAAGCTGCTTTGGGAACTGAAGGTTTCCATTAAACAATTTAATTGGTACACTTTGCTGCTTCTCTTTCCTCTGATACACTTTGACAACTGAACTGGGCTGCTTCTCTCCTTCCTGTGAGTCAAATCAAACTTTAATGGCCGCTGTCGGCCCTCGTTCTGCTTCAAAACTGTCTTGCACTCCTTCCTGTAAACTTTGTGAAGAAAACAGATCAAAATTACGCCTTTCGGGCTCGCTGGGGGCTGCAGAATGCACAGATTCCCTAAAGATTCCCTAAAGATTCCCCAATTCGGCCTAAAAAATCCTGTGTTGAGCGATCTGCTCATCAAAAACTGCCTCAGAATTTGATTCCGGGGCTCCGAAGTGTGATTTTTGCCTCTTTGCGCCAAAAGTGATGATGACGTCAGCATGACGGGACGTTGTACGGCGGGTGACGCCAGCATGACATCAGCATGATTTCATGGAGGGATGACATCAGCATGATGTCATCATGTACAGACGATGACTGGGCGGGGACACGTGGCAGTAACATGGCACGGGTGACTCGACAGGAGGTCGCAATGGAATGGTGACGTCAGCAGGTGGGGTGCTGATGCAGGATGGCAGACGGCGGTAAGTGGTTTCCATAGGACCACCTTTGGTATGGGAGCGGTATTCGTCAAAGCCCTACCGATGCAATAGGAAACGGCCACGTGTCTTCTATACGGGAATAAAACCGCTGCCCTATCGGAAGGTAACGTTCGGACGCAGGAGGTGCTCTGAAATCGGCGAGGGCCGTCGGATGGGGAGGGTCCGATCCGACGGTGGACGGGACATTTAGCTGGCGTAAGGTTAATGGGCGGGGATCTGGGGAATATTTCGAATTGCATATGGCGCGGCGGGGGGTTTTAGAATTAGGAAAAATGCGTTTTTATATGTTTAACAAGGGGCAGGTTAATATTTATGCACAAACTTTGGGTTAGGGGCAGAATATGGGTTTTTTCACAGTGTTGGGGTGAAAATGTACAAGGAAAAAGGTGAAACCATGGGTTTTTAAAGGTTTTTGAGGGATTTTTGGGCTAGGGAAGAGGTTACTAGCTGACCAGATGTCAGACTAGCTCCTTAATGGCTGGGATGGGCTAAAGACAGCCCCAGATGGACTGTGATCTCCCGGACTTGGTAGAATTATGGCTATAATGCCCGGGAGGGAGTATTTACATATGGGGATTTTGTATACATGATTAAAATAGGGGAAGGGGAGAACTTGGTAGGGAGTTATATAATAAAGTTAGTAGTTAATATGGAAATGAAAAGAGGGCGCTAAGGTATGAGACCTTAGGCTTTGCTGGGGAAAGAAGGCTCACAAAAGACGAGTGAGAAACCCTTGGGTGAAGCAGATCCTCACCAATGGCAAATGTCATGGAAATGATGAAACTGAGAGGCTCAAGCAGATCTTGACCTCTTGGGGGATGTTAGTAAGTGACTTCGGGAATTAGAAGAAGGGGGAGTTATTGATGTCCAGCTTGAGTACCTCCTTTGCATGCAAAATTGCCTGATAACTGTGATCTGAAAAGATAAGACATTGTGAGACACAAAATTGATCATTAATCATGATTCTGCCACCAACAGCTACCTACCTAGCCTATTTCCTAACATATTTTCTTCTTTTTGTTTTGGGTGCACTTAGACTTGCAAACCCAACTTTACAATTTTTCTTTTTTCTGTTTTCCTATCTAAGTCTACACTTATTTCTACCAGGGCCTAGATTAATCAGTTGGGTCCCTATGATTCTCTACCTAACTACAAATCTGCCAAGATTAGAATGTTTGGAAAGATGGGTTCTCTATATTCAAAAACAATAAATTGAAACCTAGGGAGACCAAGGTTAAACTGTTTGGACCTCCCTTAAATGAAAACTATTCAAAAGTGGAACAACTTCATCAAAAATGGGACAGCAGTGCATTTGGATCAGCACACTTCATGGCATTTTTCTTTGGTCTCCTCTGGAAATATGGAACCTTGCAGCATGAAAGATGACATATTTGGCATGTAAAATGTCAATCATGAAAAATGAAACCTATTGCAACAGGAGGCTAACAGCATGCATGACTTAATCTTCCCAAAATAGCAAGAGACAACATGAAAAAGTCATCCCATAATTCAGGGAGCTACTTTTAGCAGTCGAGGGTTACATGCAAAGTTGTTTTTGAAGTTTCCCTCCAAGTGTCGCTTTTTCCTAGATTTGTGGCATGCACATCATAAGACCAAAATTATTTATTCAATGCATCAAAGCTTATTCATTCACATCGATATTGGATTTATGACATCCCACAACACATCCAGGACTCTTTGGCACGTCTGGCTCAGCTATTCACGGGTAAGTGGCCTCAACTCGTCTTTTTCAGCATTTCTATCACTTTTTCTATATTCGCTAATGTGAGTGCTATTTGCTTGATTTCTTTGAACGCCTACTATCATTTATATACATTCTAGCTTGTCCTAGGTCTATTTCAATTTTTTTTGCTATCTCGCTGCTATTGCATGCATGAAACTATTTTGCACAGACGTTCGCCCAACCGGTAAATGACCTCACCCACATGCATGTTGATATGTTTGTTGAATCTTCCATTCATGTTTTTCATGCACTGTTTATTGCTTTTGCTATCAATTAGTTTCGCCATGCATTTCATCGACTTACTTGCTTTCATTTGCCCATCGGCGAGTCGGGCCAACCTTGACCCGATCTCTGCCTTCACCAAGGCTGCATTGTATAATTTGGGGAAGGAAGGCTCAACTTCCTCTCAAGATTTTCACATTCTGGCCCAGCACTAGCCCCTTGGACTATTTTGCACATTCCTGGAGGATAGTGGCCACTTGGCCCAGGAAATTGCGTAAATCTGTCCTTGGGGCAGTAGTCCTTCCGAGCTGGAATTGCACATTGCGCAACCCCAGCAGCTAGCTGGACAACTGGATTACACATTTCGCAGATCCAACAGCCAGTCCAGCTTCCCAAATAGCCTATACTACCTTTTGTATAGTTTTTGTGGCCATTCACTTAGCCTCCCAAGGAAATTTGCGCAACCTTTGTCATAAGTTTCCCAGGTATGTGCTGTTTCCTTCCCCAGATTTTCTTTGTTTTCACTGACATATTTCTTGCCATGCATGCTTCTTGTTTCCATATCTTTCAGGTGTTCATCTATCTCAATGGCTTCCAAGAGAACAAGATCTCAAGACACTGATGGTATGGCAGCTCGAGCAACAGCTGAATAGGTGTCCTCTGGTCTGCTGATCTATGAATATACGAAGATGTATATAGACAAGGACATAAAACTGAAGTGGCAAGAGGCGAGTGAAAAATTCACAGGTACTTTTGGGGAAGACCTTGAAGATCTTCAAGTGTACATGAACATTCATAATTCCAGCTTGTACCAGATTGCTTGCAGATACCCCACGTTCCCATGCGCGGACATGATTCACTGGATCGTCTCTCACACTAACCTCGGGATGATGACCTTGAGCAGTGTCAGTGGGACGAAGATTGCAACCTTCTGGGAATGAGATTATGATGAGATGTATCAGATGACCAAGCCCATGACTATCATGACTCCCCTGTTCGACTTGCCCAATAGCAGAGGCCACTTCGGAGACATTATGAAGGATTGGGTAAACGAGCCAACTCGTTTCAAGATGACCGCCAATCATATCTATAAGACAAATATATTGAGGAAGGCATACCAATACTTGGTCATATTCACATTTCAACTAAGTGACTAAGCGAGCATTGAGACCTTCCCTTAGAGTTTGGTGGTCGCACTGGATCAACTAGCTAGAGAACGAAGACCATGCAACTATTCCCTCATACTAGCTGATCAGCTGAAGGAGTAAGTCACGAAGGCTTGAAAGTCACCCAAAGGAATGCATGCAAAGATTTATATTCCTGCCTACATTATGGATGTAATCTATGCCCAACATGAGTTCCCAGGCTTAGAGTGGGCATGGTCACTAGCAGAGACTGTTGTGAGCATGTATTTCAAGCTACTGTTTGAGTGCAACTTCAGAGGAGTAATCATACGACTATCCGACCATCTTGTCACCCCAGTGTACATGTTGATATTCAGGCAAGATCCACCCTACATGTCAGAAGAACCAATGAAGGCCTTGTTAGGCATTGCAGAATGGTATGCCTCACCAGATGACACGTTCATCCGAGTGTTCAGTGCGGAGAATCCTCTGCATGTTCTACCAAATTTTCCTTTGGATGTTCTTTTCATGTAGGAAGTAGCGTATCATATCTCAGCAGGATTAATAGCTAGGCTAAAGCGGAAGAAGCATGAACCTTGGCCCACCCTTCCATTGCGGATCAAGTTATATGAGATCCTGAGCATCAAGCAAGCCGATGTCGAAGTTGAATAGAAGAAGAAGTATCCGTTCGACCTACGAAGCTTCAAACCATATGACCCACATTCCATTGTGAAGGATCACTACAAGAGAGGTCAATTCAATTGGACCCATGGGGCATGTCATTGGGTCGAGGAGGAATCACGGAGGTATTGCTTCAATTCCTCCAGACCCAATGAATAGGTTGGTTTCATCGTAGAGTGGTTAGTACAGTAGCATGAAGCAACATCACGAAGAACACTAGTAGTAGTAGTAGCAGCAGAAGTAGTAGATCCAAGCATACCTATGCGCGACAAAGGGAAGAGAAATATTCTCGACTGCATGGAGGAGGAACAAGGCTGCGAGTTTCGAGTGGATCAACTTGTAGAACAAGAATCTATGGCAATTCAATAGAAGAGGAAGTAGCATGACAATCAAATCGTGCGAAGGAAGAGGGGTAAGAAGAGAATGGAAGAAGCAGAGAAGGAGTTGCACGAGCTGAGGGAGCAACCCAAGAAAGAACAAGAGCTGCACCAACTAGAGAAGGAAGCGCAGTAGAAACAGATTCAGCAAGGGGCACATCACGTGTAGATAGATGAGGCAACGCCCGTACAAGTAGATGATTCTTCTAGACATCTGGCATCAAGCAAATAGGGTGAACCTTCGCAGCGGCAAGAATTTTCTGAGAACATAGAAGAGGCTCTTGAACAATTGGATGCAGACATGGAGCAGAAACAATTGGAACAGGACACTGACCTCATGCCTCACTAAAGGGAGGTCGACTGACCTACTTCAATGCATCCAGATGATGAGCAAATCTCGGATGACCAAGGAGGCGCTGAGATCCTTGGTGGTCAAGCAGGAGCAGATATGCACAACTTATCCTTCGACGAATCTCATCACAGAGTTGTGCAGCCTCAGAGAATACCGACTCTGGAAGACCAAACATCCCCTGTGCAATTTGAAGAGAAAGTGATCGTGACTAATGTGCACAAGCATCTAGCTGTGTTCGACGATTAAAATAGAGTGTATGTCGAAGCCACTATCTCAAGCGTTCATTTTCTCATAGCTAAGAATGAGCGAATGGCGAAGGAACTACAGATGGGCAAGCAGGGAGGAGACTTGGTGACAATGTCCACCCGAGCTGAACTAAAGAAGGCAATTCTGGATGCAGAATTATCCTTGGACACAGTTATGCAAGCATTGTACTCCAAGTTTGGTACCGTGCATCAAGTAGTCGTTCATCTCCATGGATGGAAGCAGCGATGTGCAATAAGAGTACACATATTGAAGAACATACATACTGTTGTTAATAACATGCAACCATGGATGATGAAGTACAAGGGAGCCCCACTTCACTTGCCAAGGATGATTAAGGCGAATGCGGTCGAGCTGCAAGCACATATCTGAAACTATGAAGACCTATCGCAACTCATCACTAGCATATAGGATTCCCATGCACAAGTATTCAAAATCATGGAGGCTATAGTGCACACTCGTTTGATCCCATCACTTGGGACCCTCACATAGGTGAAGACCAAGAAGTAGGTCCAACAGGAGCTTGACACGTACTTCGATGAGATGATGTGCACCTCCACCAGGCCAGACTTGCCTATCAGTGTAGACATCATGCGCAAGTACGTTGCTGATCTATCCACAGTAAAGAAAATGATTCGCAATCTCATAGATGAGTTGGACATAGGAGCCTGAGCAGTGTACCCAGATGCTATGGAGACAAGGTTCAGGTTTCAGATAAATGTCACAGTAGAGCACACAGACACTCTCAAGGACTACCAATCTTGGCATCAATATGTCACTGTTGATTAGCAAGAGGATGTCCAACAATTGGACTTCTATGGTTGTCTAAGTCCAAATGATGTCTAGTTTGGCTTGTCCAAGCCATTGTTCACCTGGGTACATGTGCATTGTAATGGTGAGTCATGTAAAGTGTAATTCAAGTGTCAAGAGTGGATGTAACAGTCATAGAGTAGGGGAAGAGTCAAGAGGGTAGTTGAATGGTCACAAAGGGGAATTTGAAGGGTCACCCCACCCTTTGCTATAAATAGTCCCTCATAAATCATTGTATAGGCTTTTGGTCAGCCAATATTCTACTAAGACTATTTTGAAGAAGGCTTGGAAAATATTGTAACGTGCCTTGGCTTCTCCACTGCATGAAGCTAGTACATCTCTTTGGAGGATCAGGGGGATGTGGTTGTAACATTCCACTGTTGCGGCTATTAAGTTTACGTGGATGTATTGTATGATTATGACTTACACTTATTTATATAATAAGAGCTAACACATTTTCATGCATATGTTGTTATTGTAGTTGGACTGCTTCGATTTCTTTAATGATATGTGTTGTTTAACTTACGTACTTGTTTATGAACTGATTCACATGAAATTATATGAATCTTTTTGTTAATGTGTTGCATATGTTGTTAATGTTGTCACCATCCATGTCGATTGCTCTACCAGACATTAGACAGAACTTTCACTTGAACCTTTCTATAATAACTGTCACACTCATATTAGACTGATCTATGAGTGTTGTACATGTTATCTTACCTTGTATGATGTGACTACCGCATCCGAGTGGACTGCTCCTTCAAAAGCCATGAATGTCCTTTGTGTTCTGTGTTCATAACCGAGTTGGGACTACTCCATTTCAACATGGAACTAACCTTCACCTCTTTCCCCTTTCAAAGTGCTGGAACCTCTCATACACCTTCCTTGACTCACTATAACAGTCACACCCTTGCTGCTGACAGAGTTATTCTACCTGCGTCTATGCGACATCGTGGTCAAGGAATTACCTTGCGACCCACCTTTGGGACTCCTACACCAAACGGTTTGAGGTATAATTCGGACTTCTTATCGGGAATATCCCCTTTACATGTTTGCAGGTCTAGCACCATCAACACATTACTAGCAAACTCATGTATAGGAGTCAATGAACTATCCTTCTATATGAGTATCAATAGTATCATTTTCTAGATCCAAGGTGCTAACCTTCTTTATAGGATCAAGATATCCAATGGATAGATCATAAATATTAGAAAAACATCAAGTGTATCAATGTATCAACATTAGATAGCCTCATAGAATTCAAGAAGATCAAAAGTTCAACACTAGGAGTAACATTTCATTTTAGGGGACATAGATCCAAGTCACATGTATAAGCCATTAAAGAAAGAGACATTCTCATCATACCTTAGGGATTACTAAGCTAATAGCTAAAACATACCATGCATATCTTGTGGTATTACCTGTGAACGTTTTGATTAGGCATAGGTCACTTGAATCACTTTGTCATCTTTTAATCAAGTACCTCTTTGTCTCTTTCCAGATCTGCATCTCAAAATGATCATCAAGAAAGAGCTACTCATCCTATCTCATCAAGGAGCTTAGAAACATCCATATACTCAAATACATATGCAGGAAGTACAAGCAATAAACATAATCATCAGATATATAAGTCTAACAAGTAACAAGCATCATAAGTCAAGAAATACTTATCTTCAATGATAGGTGATCTTCTTCTCCCTCTTGAACCAATCTTCAAGAGCCATCAATGTCCATGGTCCATATATCAATCTTTCCTTCAAGTATCCCACCAATATTGCTAGGGATTATTCCATCTAGGCCTTCATCAAATCTTCGTCAAGTTCTTGAGCATATTTACATAGATCTTGCTATAGTTTCATACATCAAATCTCAATATTTTGACATAACTAGGGTTTTATCTCCAACCCTAACCTCATATAATCCATCAAACCATAATCATCAAAATGCCTAGGGTTATCTTCAAACCCTAGAATTATTTTAGGTCTCCACCATCCTCTTCTTGCTTCCAACAAAGGTGTCATCATTGGGGTGATATCCATGACTTTTCTTCTGCCCAACTCTGGTACCATGTTAATTTTTCATAGGGAGACATTGTTCTTTGTTATGATAGTTTCATTTCATCATTAATATATTAAGTTCACCCCATATCATCATTTCATTCTTCAGATCTACACCATTATACATCAGTATATGGAAATATATAGAAATAAGAAACATCACCATCATCATCAACGCAACAGAACATAAAAGGAAGAGTAGAAGAAAAGCATGCACTCACATAGAGACACCAGGATTGATCTAAGACCAGGGAAAAACCCACTCTTGAAAAAACCCTTGAACATCTTCTTCTTCTTAGACATTGATAAAACTATACAACAACAAAGAGTACAATGATCCATAACTTTATCTATGTAGCAAAACAATAATTATATCCATGAAACATATCAAATAATGCTAGGAATAAGAACCCTCATACTGACGGTTGTAATGTGCTTTCACAAACTAATGTCAACTATTGTATACTGTTGTAATTTTATCGAACACTACTAAGCATTTTTGTCATTGTCAATGAACCCAATACATATGTTTGCAGTGGATACTAACAAATCATATCTACAGATATACAGATCTATATAATAGTAGATACTTAACTAGATCTAACATATCAATGAATTCAATTGATGCCAAGATGTTAAACCTGAGATCTGAATTCTGGTCGCCCTCATCACAACTGTTTGTGTGTGACCAAAAATATCGAGTCGATCACTTAGATACTGTATGTAAGCACTTGTGACTGAAAATTCATTCTCAGGAAGCCTTCATGTGTGCGAATGTGGCATAATATAGCTAAAACCTAGAGTCTCTCTCTTGTTATAGATGTGCGAGAGACCGAGACGTCCAGGTCGCTCACAAGACTACTATGTGCAAGCCATAGTCACTCCCATAAGCCTTTGTTCCAACTTCCAAGGGTTTATAGTCACTCTCATATGCTTATGTGCCACCGTTCAAGGACCAGAATGCGCTATTCTATGCCAATGACTGAGATCTAGAAGACCCTAACCGAGAGCGAACCTTTTTCCTATGATATCAGACACTTGAGAAAAATCCTTCCATCGAACCTGTGTGAACTACGACAAAAGAGAAGAGGAGATGTTTCCAAATGATCTTGACGTCCATTATATTTATAGGCTTTCCTGAGGGTTCAGTTGGGGTTAAAACTGACCCAAGCAGTTACACATGTGGTTAGAACTGACCTGTTCCATAATACATGTATGCGTAAAATAGTTCATAACTCATTCCGCTTAACCAAATTGGGTGTCCTTTAGGTTGATGTTGGTCCTCTTGAAAGAGGAATCTAATGTAATCATTGTCTCAGTCATTTGATCTATCCAAGGTGGAATTTTATCGCAGTTGCAAAAATTAACACTCCAGAGACTAGTACCGCAATCCACAACCTCCACGGAACAAAAAGACAAATCCCCCTTCACTTCTCTTCACTTCTCTTCTGCGAGTTCCTAGTATGCTCCCCGCTAAATGCTGCTCAAATTATTGATTTTCATGAATGAATGAATGAGAGAGAGTCCTCATCCAACTCCGCTAGTAGTAATGTGAATCCCCTTTCATTCCTGACTTTTTTTTTTCTTTCCTTCCCTCCTTGACTTGTTTCTTTGGATTTTAATTTAGTTCTCATCCTTCCTACCTTGAGATTGATCCTTCAAGAAATATGGGCCTATGTACCTCTTCTTGTAGCACATTTAATTTAGGAACCAGTCCATTAAAATCATGCACTAACCAGCCTCTAATGGTTGTCCAAAAATTTCAGATTTTTCTACACAAGAAATCCTCAACATCCCAAACAAGTAATCCTGCTCCTTCACTATAGAATCCATGTACCTTTGTCTCAGTCCCATTTTCTAAATTTTATATCTATAAAAATATTTACAATGTGTTTTTATGGGAGAACCATGGATGGGGCCATTACAAACCCCTCCCCCTTGAGGGAACAACGCCCTCAGTGTTCTTTTGCGCATCTGTAACACCAAAAGATAAAATCAAAACACATACTATTTTATGGAGCTTTATACACAAAACTCTATACAATATTTAGAATCATATCCAAATTTTCTTTACTCAAAAAACAAAGAAGGATAATTAGCCTTTATGGCATCAACGGTTTCCCAAGTGGCTTCCTCTGGCCCAAAGTGCTTGCACTACACTTTTAATTATTCTATGAATCTACTCTAGAGTGTGAGACTCCTCTATTCTAGAATGCATGTTGGCTCTAGTTGGAACTTTCCCTATGGTTCCACTTATAGCACAAACCAATTAATCACGTAATTAGAATATTTCATATATCTTTAAAGTAAAGAAACATGAAAAACACCATGAACATTGACTAAAGGAGGTAAATACAGCTTATAGGCCACTGGTCTAATCCTCTCAAGGATCTCAAAACGCGCACAATACCATAGTGCCAACTTGTCACATGTCCCAATATTTAGGGAACTCTTCTCAGGTTTAATTGTGAGATAAACATGATCCCTAACTTGGAACTCTTTGTGCACCCTATGTTGATTTGAATAACTATTATGCCTATCTCATGCCACTTTCAAATTTTGTTTTATGTTTTGGATTTTTTTCTACATTTCCTTGAACATGTCAAACCCAATGAGGTGCAATTGGGTTCCAGCTCAAGGTTCTCGCTCTTGCATTGGATGGTCCTCATCAATGGAATTCCATCTAATGGTTTAGGGAAGTTGTGCCACACTTCATCTACTCCTTCCGACATCAGTGAGGGAGGATGTCACAACCACGTGGTTGGCGGTCCTTACCTCTTCCCACCCTGCCTCATATTGATCCACAAGGGAAATCACCTTGTCATCATGTGCTGGCTCACCGCAGGGAACTATCCTCACAACTCCTTCCATTGTATATTTTGATTAATTTGGGTGGGGGCCACTTGGTGAATTCATCTCAGTGCCCTTGTCCTAATGCTCTCCCTTGTTATTTGGAAGGATCCTCTATCGGGATGGTGTGGATAGTGAGGCTGCTCCCTGACTATTGGGAAACAAGCTAGGTTTATGCACCTCCACATGCACTTTATCCCCTAGTCAAGCCAGAATCCAAGCCATGGCAGACCGATATGCACCTCTAGTTTTACTTGCACAACTCTATGCCATGACCGAAGATTATCAAAGAAAAATATTTTTGTTTGATGCTACTGGTCAATGTATTTCCCAACAACACATGAACAAAATGACTGACTATTTTGAGTTGCATGAGATAGATGAATCTGATGTCCAAATGAGGTTGTTTGCCTAAACATTAACTAGGGATGTTAATAAATGGTTCAAGGCTTTACTAGCTAATCATATTGGAGATTTAGTTGTTTTTCATAGATTATTCATTGATAGATGAGAGAGAAAGAAAAACCCTCTACAAATACTTTCTGAATATGATAACATTATAAGAGCTCCTAATGAGTCAGTTCAAGATTATTGTACTAGGTTCAATAACATCTATAATGCAATCCCAACTAATATTAAGCCTCCACCTGACTTAGCAGTAATCAAATTCCATGATGGTTTTGACACTAACATGTCATACCAATTAAGGGAAAGAAACCCTAAAACATTGGAACAAATGCAAAGTAATGTTGCTAGTGTAGAATTTAACATATTAGCCAAGAAAGCTGGAATGAGAAACGAAAAGAGGGTTGTCATTAAAGAGGAAACTTCCACTTCTGATGGTAAAATATATAGTTTGGAAAAGAGTGTAGAGAGAATAATGGATAGATTAGAAAACATGAAAAGAAAAAATCAGTGGGAGAATCAACAGCCACCCCCAATAAGAAACACCAACTTTAGGAAGAATCCTAACACTGGAAAGAATGCAATACTAGATCAGCAAATTAGACCTCCCTTCCAGGAAAACTATGCTAAAGGTTCACAAAGCCATGAAAGAGAAGATGACACCCAGATAAACTTATTAGGAATAAAAAATGAAGATGTTTTTTTTCTTACTCATGAAGAACAAGAATTGTATATGCTGCAACAATCGCAATTATAATCTGGGGAATCCTTCGACTTTAAATAGGGCTATGAATCTGCCATATATGAGGTTCACAAATAGTATAGCTTAAGAATTAAAAATAACAATAAAGCTCCCACTAAAAGATCAATCTGAACCCAAACTAAAAAGATAATAGAAGCTCTTGTTACTAAAATTTTACAAATCCTTCCTAGGGGAACACAGGAGACTTCTAGCCCAAAAATTGTAGATATAACTTCATCCGAAACTCAAACTGAAACAGTCACTCTAAACATTCCAAATAAGAGTAATCAACACAAAACTGCTGAAACACAGACTGAATTACCCAGTACCGAAAAACAAGATAAAAACACACAAACTGCATTTGTTAAGGAAGATCTCATCCAAACAAACAAAGCTCAACTCCCTTTCAACATCAAGACTGAAATAGAAAAATTAAAGATATCAGTTCCTTTGACTGAACTAGTAAAAACTGAATCCTATATATCACATATAACTAAAACTTTAAATATAGGAGAGGGAGAAGATGTTGTCAATTTGAATGATGATCAACCTAAATTATTGTTTGACCCTGAGGTGAATGGTACTCATCAGCAAAGGGGAATTCCTCCTTTCTACATTAGCCTAAACATTCATGACAAAATATTACATAATGCAATGCTAGACTCAGGGGCATCCCATAACTTGATGCCAAAAGCCATCATGGAGAGACTAAAATTAGATATCACTCAACCATATAAGGACTTGTTTTCCTTTGACTCTAGCCAAGTTAAATGACTTGGTTTGATTAAGGATTTATGTGTAACTCTATTCCAATTCCCAACAAAGAGCATTTTGATGGACATAGTAGTTGCAGACATCCCACCCAAATATGGAATGTTGTTATCTCTCTCTTGGGTAGCAAAATTGCAAGGATCCTTGCAATTAGATATGTCATATGCTGCCATATCTATTTTTGGTCAACAAAGGAAACTGTATAGACAGACCTTGATGAAATACATGGTGAGGAGTGCAAAAAAACCACAGAATTTGCCTAAATACTCCATGCATTCTGATATGGACTCTTTCATCTTGTACAATTCAGACCATGACAAAAAGGAAGTCACAACTGTAGAAGAGAAATACAAAACAACTGACAGTGAAAACATTTTTCATTAGTCCCTATGGCATCTAGATTTTGATGGATCTGTGAATAGGTTAGGGGCAGGTGCATGAGTGTGGATCCACAACATGGAGAATAATCATTCTGAAGATCATGCATTTAGGTTAAATTTTAAATGTACAAATAACATGGAAAAATATGAAGCTATAATATTAGGATTACAAATGGTTAGAAAAATTGGAGCCAAGAGATTATTTATAATGGGAGACTCAGAATTGATTATTATACAAATTAATGGTGAATACTTTGTAAACAATCCCGAACTGAGTCAATATAGAGAGACTGTCCTAGATTTGATCAAAGACCTTCTAGAAAGAAATTTTGTTGCCATTCCTAGAAAACAAAATATGCAAGCCCATAGTCTGGCCACTTTTGCTAGTACCTGCAAATTTCCCTTTCAGCCCAACCATCAGTACATTGCAGAAGTGAGACATAGGCCTGTCATACCAAACAATGTGAAGTATTGGCATATTTTCTCATAGGATTCCCAAATTTATGACTTCATGAATGCTGAAGGTGAGTTTTAGAATTGTATTATAGATACAAACTGTATAGTAGATAATGACATAGATAGTGGGATAGATGTAAATATTTTAGATATACCTAAACCCACTAATTTCACTAAATTAGAAGTAGATAACTTAGAAAATTTAGAAATAGAAGAAATAATGAATGATGATCTTGAAATTCTTAATCTTAAAAATAATTTTTTGCCTAAGGGTTTAGTCCCATTAGTAGACTTGTTTGACTCAAACAATGTAGCTAGGAAACCAAAAATGGAGCCTTTAAGAGAAGATGTATAAGAATGTAACATAAGAACTGAGGAAAAGCCAAAGCTCATTAAAATATGAAAAGCCTTACCTCTAGAGGAAAAGGTTAAATACATAAATCTGTTTAAAGAGTTTCAATATGTTTTTGCCTAGAGTTATGAAGACTTGAAGTCTTATGACACTAGCATAATTCAACACAAGATACCTATCAAAGAGGATCATAAACCTTTTAAACAAAAACTTAGGAGGATTAATCCAATTCTTATGCCATATATTGAGAAAGAAGTTAAAATAATGTATGATGCCCAAATTATAGCTCTCATTAGATATTCAGATTGGGTTTCAAACTTAGTCACTACTAAGAAGAAAACTGGAGAAATCAGATTTTGTGTTGATTTCAGAAATTTAAACAAGGTCTCATTAAAATACAACTACCCTTTACCAAAAATGGACCATATCCTTCAAAGGGTAGTAGGCTCATCAATAATTTCATTGCTTGATGAATTTTCTAGATATAACCAAATCTTAGTTCAACCAAAGGACCAAGCCAAAACTGCATTTAGTACTCCTTGGGATACCTTCATGTATTTCAAAATGCCTTTTGGATTAACGAACGTAGGAGCAACATTTAAAAGAGATATGGATATAGCTTTTGCCAAGGAGATCCATGACTTCTTAGTGGTTTACCAAGATGACATCACGGTCTTTTCTAAATCTGATAATGAACACCTTGATCACCTGAGAAGAGTTTTCATTAAATGCAGGAAATTTGGTATTTCCTTAAATCCCAAAAAGACACTCTTTGGTCTAGAAGAAGGTAAACTGTTGGGACATATAATATCCAAAGACGGAATTAGAATAGATCCTACTAGAATAGAGGCAATCTTGACCATCACCCATCCTAGAAACATCAAATAATTTCAAATTTAGCAGAACTAATTAGAGAGATAAATAACATGTTAAGAAAAAAATCAGCACTTAAATGGATAGTGGAGGCAAAACATTCCTTTGAAGCCATCAAGGAAGCCCTTACCAAAACTCCAATCCTTATAAGTCTTGATTTTTAGAAGATTGTATAATTTTTCTTTTGCTTCAGAAGACACTATTGCAGCAGTCTCGTTGCAAAAGAATGATTAGGGATATGAACAACCAGTTGCATCTTTCATTAAATCCTTAAGAGATGCCACACTCAAATACAACATTATAAAAAAACAAGCATTAGCTTTAGTAAAGGCTATTAAAGACTTCATAGTGTACATTTTGTATTCTTACATCATTTCTTATGTTCCAAATTCAGTAGTTAAGGACATTTTGAAACAAAATGGGACTGAGGGAAAAAGAGGCAAATGGATTGTCAGTATTTTGGAATATGACATATAAATAAAGCCTACTAAACTTATCAAAGGCCAAGGTTTAGCCAAACTCATGGCTGAATCAAACTATCAGGCCCTAGATATAAATTTCGTTGGCGCCCTTGATGATCAGGAAGAGATGGAAAATCCACAGATCAGTGAACCTTTTACTAATTCACCTTCGTATGAAGATATCATATTTGTATTACTGAACTTACAATCTCCTCCTGGTTTAACAAGAACTAAAGCTAGATTTTTGAAAATGAAGTCATTGAAATATTGTATCATAGATAATGCTTCGTTTTGGAAATACAATGGTGGTATTCTATTAAATTTTTTACTGAAAGATGATGCTGATAAAATTATGCATGAATTTCATGCAGGAGATTGTGGAGGACACTTGTATTGGAAAACTACTGCTAACAAAGTCCTGAGGGCTAGTTTTTACTAGCCCACCCTTTTTGCAGATGTTAAGAAACATGTGACCTCCTGTCGTAAGTGTCAGATATTTGAGGGAAAGAGAAATCTTTTACCTTTGCCTCTCAAACCAATATCCATAGAAATGCCATTTCAAAAAATGGGGTTTAGACTTCATTGGAGAAATACACCCAACCTCCTCAGCTCAGCATAAATGGATTTTGACCGCCAATGGTTACTTCACCAAAAGGATAGAAGCCATCCCTTCTAGACAAGCCACAGAATCTGTCATTATCTCATTCTTAGAAAATAATATCCTGTCAAGATTTGGATGCCTCCAAAAGCTCATTACTGATAATGCAACTGCTTTTAAGTCCAAGAAAATGGTATAATTTTGTAACAAATACCACATCACCCTTGGCCACTCCACTGCCTATTACCCTCAAGGTAATCGACTTGAAAAATCCTCTAACAAAATCCTTGTCAATATCATTAAGAAATTACTGGAAGACAACAAAAAGACATGGAACAAAAAGTTGGTCAATGCCTTATGGGCAGATAGACTAACTACTAAAATGTCTACTGGTACATCAACTTATAAGTTGGTATATGGAATGGATGCTATTCTTCCATCCTCTTTGGGATTGCCAGTGATGAAGATCATCCAAGAGTTGCAGGTAGAACCAAATGATATCTAGAGAAGGATAAATCAGACCATACACTTGCAGCAAACCAGAGAAGAAGTCTATATTAAATCACAAGTAATCCGGGAAAAAATCAAAAATAATTTTGATAAAAAGACCAAAGCTGATGATTTTTACATAGGAGATAAAGTTCTTAAGTTGGATTCAAGAAGAGAAGAGAAGGGAAAACATGGCAAATTTGACTTCTTATGGCAAGGCCCTTATGTCTTTTATGGTTACAGGGGTAACAATGCATTTTTCTTGAGAGAGATAGATGAATCATATCTACTAGGAGGACCTGTCAATGGTAGAATGTTGAAGCATTACTTATCCATAGATTAACAACAGTTCACTTTACTTTGATAATTGTTTGTAACATTGCAAAGATTAGATTAGATTGGATGGCGATATTTTGAAGTTGAAGCCCAGAGAGAAGGCCCCGAGCTTTGAAGTTTTCACCATCATAAGTATGAATTAAGAAGAATCACAGAAGAATAGTTTATGTAACTTCAGTCACATTTTCAGAGGCTACTAGTCTCAAATTTCTTGACATTTCACCAGGAAATGCCATCCCCACGTGGAGCCACTATTAAGGTCATATAATAATAGGATTCATAATTTTGAATTGGCTATGGTTAGTCTTGTAATATTGTACATACTTTTTCTTTCTACAAATTGTTTTCCATCTTAAAAATTAAAAAATTTAAAGAGGGTATGTCCTAAAAGAATAATCAAAGGAAAAAAAAAGAAAAAGAAAAGATTAAAAAAGTGAAAAATATGAACCTCAAACAAAAAACAGATCATGAAAGTGTGCAAATTCAAGTGCCACTCCTTTTAATTTTATGTGAAAATAATGGTTGTGTGCAACTTGTCATAAATTCCACAACCCATGATAGTCAAATAGATTAATCTTGACTAATTCATACTTGAAATTTCATGTTTATAGATAGAGAATAAAGATCTAGCCAAACTGTTTAACCTTGGCAGATCAATAGTTAGGTAGAGAATAAAAATGGGCTCATAAGCTTAATCTGAGCCATTGGAAGTTATAAGGTTAGAATTAGATAGCTTTCTTGTCAAAAGAGAAGGAAATAAAGGGTCTGCTAGCTCAAATGCACCCAATAAAGTGAAGAAAAAATGTTAGGGTAAATAAAGGGTAGGTAGAAGAAAGGTTGCAGATGTATAAGGTTGTTAAATCATAGCACATTTATCATGCTTAAAACCTATGTTTCAATGTGCAGGAGCATTTATGAGAGTGAAAGGATGTTCACTAGCTTACCTGATTAACTTCCCCTCATTTCATTTCACCCCCCACATACTTATTTACTAATTTCCCCATTGTCCCCTCATTTCTTATTAAAATACCATTTTCCCCTCATTTTGACACTCACCCCTTGGTTTCACACATTTTCCTAGTAATTACTCTCAAAATGTCATCTCCCTCCCTAAAAACTCCTTTCCCTAGTGTGAAACCCATTCCCCATGGAAAAATCATCTTCCCCCTTATTAATTTCTCTATTCTACCTCAAAAACCCATAAAACCCCCTTATCCTAAGTTTTTATCTGCCCCCACATTGTTAATTAGCTTCTCGAGTTATATTTCCCCGACATAAACTTTTTAACCCACCAACCCAGGTGCAGTTAAACAAACCCCTCATTAACCCCTTGTCCCACTCCATTAAACCCGCTCATTATATTTTTAATCCCCACCTTATTCATCAATTAATTACAATTTATTGTAATTAACCCCTTGGGCTTCGCAAATCCTGACCCCGATTCCCCTCCATGCATCTTAACTACGCGATAGCCATTAGATCTCCCACCCCTAGATCTAACAGCACGCATCCATATCGCGCTCATTCCCTCTCCGACCTTTACCAGCCTGAGAGCACGCGAGATTCATCGTTTTGCCCAAGCCCTACTCTGTTACGTGGCAGCTCTAGGTGAAATCGCATGCTCTCAAGGAAATTCCACCTTCCTACCAAAAGCGGAGTGATGGCCCCTAAAACCGCCTACCTGCCAAGAGGTAAAACCATCCACTGTTCATTTATAAATCCCACACCAAATTCTAACTGTTGCCGATTAAAAGGATAGAGAAGCCTATTTCGACTCTTTTCGCTCATTTGCATTGTGAATGTTTCCCAAGCCTTCCTACGCCACCCTAAGCCTTTGCAACTAAAATTGACTGTCATTTATAACCTAAACAAGCTCCAGACGCCCAACTCAAGCATCTAGTGCACAACTGAAGCCACCGTACCATCTACAGTCACCATTAAAACCAGTTTACAACCTGAACCACCAATTTCTATGTATTTTGAGGAAAAACCATAATGGCCCCCTCAATTTGAAAACGTAGAGTTAATTCAAAGATTAATTAATTTAATTCAATTAATTTTCCCCTAAATTGAAGAGTATTTCCACCTGAGTACCCAAACCCCTATTTTGCAAACTGAAAATTACCCTATCATTGCACCAGAGTTTTCAAAGCCTCACTGCTACAACCTATACAAGCCTAATTCACACATTTCCCCCTAAAAATGGCTTCCCAGACCTCTCTGTACGTGAGACCTGTTTCAACCCCTCACGTGGATATCAACCATTTGGCACTAGCAGACAAGGGTTTCCAAATAAAAGACACTGCTACTGCAACCTACCTTCTAAAGCTCCACTGCTGGAGTATGGATAGATTCCTAAACCATGCAAATGAAATCCACCTTTGGGAATCCAATTTAACCAAATATCTATTCCTAGAGTCCACCCATTCCCTGATATCATACATTTTTTTCATGCTTGCTATATAACTAGCCAAAGAGCTATTGTTGCCCCAAACCAGCAACACTTATTAACCCTTACACCAGAGTCCATCAACCGAATGCTTCAAGTCCAACCTAGCCCTAATCAGACCCCTTTATCCATTGGAGACCTATTGGACCTATATATCACCCTAGACCTAGTTAATATAAGGCAAATCTTCCAGACTTTCATCATTGAAGACCGACATACTCCCACAGATACCCCACCCTATGCTGCCACTATTTTTTCAGAAACTGGTAAACATATAATCACCATGCTCTCTTGCATACTAGGATATACCACAGATGAGAATGTGGATGAGGTCCACCTAGCATGCTTGTCCATTTTTACCCCAGGCAAGCCTCCTGCTATCATGTACAATTATGCTCAGTTCATTGCAGACAGGATGCATGAACAATTCACAAGGCTGCCCACTGAAAGGGTTTTCAAGTACTCTTTAATGTTGTTTCACATGTTTTTATATTACCAAGCAGACAAGTTCCCTGTAAGAATCCAGAAGTTGGATAGCAAGGGAAAATAGAGATCAATTGTATTCTGGACACCCTTGATCCAGAAATGCTCCACAACATTTACATACAAAGACTTCATAGATTCATTTGTATACCCAGTCATGAACATGCTGACGAGTGACACTCAAACTAGAATCAACCAAGAAATCAAGAGGGTGTTACAGCTGGATAAGAACATCAAGGTGGGAGACTAGAACTTGTACAAGAACCACACTGAAATCAGGGTTTATGGCTGCCAATCAGCCCCTTATAAGTTGCCCAAATACCTCCCTATGAGGATATTTTCACTTGAGTATTTTAGACAAATCATCAACTCTGATGAGGTCCACTTCCTATCTGTTAGGAAGAAGACAAAATTTAAGATGAAAAACCAATTGGGCCCATTCATTTGCAATAACAGAGAGGTTGGACGAGAGGCTGACAAGATATTACAACAGATGAAATTCAGCAATAGCTTCATGTGGCAATATGAACCTCATGGGGTCATAAACAAGCTATGACTCAGGGTCAAATTGGGACCTTACATCCATCACCCAAGACCTGACATTGAACAATTTTCCAACCAATCTGAGTGGTTGGAAAATACATTGATTGATATGGATAGCACAGTTGTGGATGTGGAGAACACACTCATTGATCTAGAAAAGCAATTTGACCAGAGTTCTTTCCTGCAGGTTCCAGAACTAGGGGAACCAATGAATATTCATCCTGTATTACAGACCCCAACCAATGAGGAGAAGAATCCAAAGAGGAATAGGGAAGAGGCATCCAGTTCTTCCATGGAGACTACATATGAGCTGTTTAAACTCAAAAAAAAGGTCCAAATTGAATCCTGTGTCTGAACAGGAGGAGAACATTTAATCAGTGGAAATAATTGGCACTAAAACAATGGTGTAGACGAGAAAATACACAACTGCTTCAGGTGAAACACAGCAGCCATCAACCTCCAACACTCAAATGATTGAGAGACAACAAAGTGTTGAGGTTTCTTCCTTTGTCAGGCCAGCTAACAGAGAAAAGGTCATCAAAGACAGGTAGAAATAAATAAAGATGACGAATCAGAAGTTGAAGGCAGAGACATACACCCAATACTTCAAACATACACCAGCCAACCAAAGGAGGTTGATGTCAGCCTTTGACATCAAAGCAGGAAAGATGCAAGTATCATTTTTGCAACCCACTGCTCAGCAACCAAAGACCTCGGCTGACTATAAGAAGATTGATTTTGAGGTGTTGGCCAGGGATGTTCATCCCATTAATCAGATAGAGTTCCAAAAGCAGGCTAGGGAGATGATTTATTGCATCCTTACAAGAAAAGCCATTGTTGTACACAGGTTTCAAGAGTCACTAGTTAATGTAATATCCCAATATAAATTGGAGAAGGCCTCTTCACAAGACAAATACAATAGGATCAAGTCATTGGAGGACTTGGTCATTGAACTGGGTCATGACCCAAGTGACATTAAGGCTACTGAGAAATTGATCAAAAATAAGAATGAGGATATAACAGCCCTCAAGAAACAACTTAAGTTGCCTCATTTACAACATCCACAAACAAAGGAGGTCCTAGAGAGCCAAACCAGTCATGAAGAGATGATGGACCTAGTGCTACAACTGAATGATTAGTTAAACGATATGGAGCAAGAATTGGATAGCTTGATTCATCTAAAGCAAGCTAGTCTTGATGATGCCCCTCCAACTGTTATCCCAACAGTTACCACTATTGTACCTTCTACTTTGGCAACACCCTTGGCTCCCACAGCTGCAATGGCCAGGACACTGCTAGCATCTACACCAACTACATCAGCAAGAGGGTCAACAACAACAGGGTCTACAGGTGATGAAGCAAACAGGCTAGTCAAAGCAATGGAAGAAATGTCCATTTAGACCACTGAGATGAACAGGCTTAAGGAAAAAGTGACCAGCCTAGAAACAGATTACAAACTTGCCCAAATCATGCACAAAGAAGAACAACAGAAGTCTACAAGGATGAATGAACGAATCAAAAGCCTGTAGAAGGAACTGACATTGAATGAACCTCTAGGTTAGGCTAAGGAGAAACTGTGGGCCAATATCATTGACTCTGTCAATGATATTTGGCCATCTATCCAAGTTATTTTTTAATAGATTGATTTAAAAAAGCAGGCTATGGAAGCCATTCAAAGAGTCAAAGCAAAACTTGGAGACATGCGAGAGGAAGCTACAAGGATCATTCACTTCATTAACTCCAATAAAAAGTATGGGCTATAGGAATTAGAGATACCTAATAGAACAGGTGGTGAGCACCAGTATTGTAGCAATAATGTTGCAACTCCTGGGCTGCTTACTTTACTCTTATCAACACGGTAGTTCGTAACAAACTTGGAAGCGTCGATGTTGTATGCACAAGTACTAGTTCTCACTGTAGCTTGTCACTTGGTCAGTCGGCGCAAGATCACTAGGAGCTCGATCCAAATTCTATGGATTCCAGAAGAAGCTATATATGTGATGTAAAGAAATAAAGATAGATGCTATTCTAACTGTAGAAAGGAGAAACACTGAAATGTAAAGCAAAACTAGTGAACCCTAATTAACCAACTAATTATACTTTTGCAGAAAGTGCTATGAAAACCATGAAAGGAATTCCATTACCTATTCAAGGAAGAAAACAACATCTGACTATGCTATTTCTGGAAGTAAATAAGAAAAAAACATATTTTTGGATTTTTATGTATTTTTATGTGAATTTGACATGCATGTAATTTATTGTGTGTGAATGTGGCAGGGAATAGGTGGTGTTGAAGGGTGATTTTGGGACTTGAGAGGATGTAGGATGGTGTGGATGGGTCCTAGGAGGTCTCAGGTGGCCTTCTGGAGGCTTTTCCCATGCTCGGCCTTCAAAAGGAAGCCTACAGGAAAATCTATAGGAGGAAAAACAATGTTCTACAGGAGGCCTACAAGAGGAGGTCAAGAGTCGTTTTCACTGTTTTGAGGGTGTGAGAGTCGATGAAAGAGGTGGATGAAGGTTGGAATGAGGTGTTAGGGCACCTATGGTCTACCATGAATCACCAGGAGAGAGAAAGATGATTGGATTATCTCAAGGAGAGAGGAAGAAGTTCTATGGAAAATGCAGGAAACTAAGTCAGAATTGAGGTGAGACTTGTGTGACCTATAGGGCACAGATCAGATGGACGATGGGATGGCTAATAGGCTGGCCTACTGCTAGAATAGATCTGCTGCAAAGGAACTGATAGTCAACCAATAAGATCAAAGAAGCAATGAAATGATTTCATTTATAAAAATAGAGCTTTGCATCAAACTAGTCTAAACTATGATCTATGAAAGGAAATGCTGAGGAATGATGCAAGAAAGGAAAGCATGAAAGAATACTACTACAAATAAAGAAGTGAGCATGATGAAGAAGTTCTGAAGCTAAGCAAAGCTGGACTATTAACCTACTAAAAAGCTGCAAACACTAGAAATCCTATGAATGAGGAAAATTTGTGTTTTTGGGGCAGCGAGAGGGTCTTTGCCTCAAATCATGGTCCCAAAGGGAGGAAGAGAGGCCAAGGAACTGTTGCTAGCCTTTTGAATCTTATTTTTATCACTGCTTACCTGCTATGGAGAGCACAAATGGAAGAAAACTACTGAATCATGAAAAGAAACCTATTCTTAACCATAAAATAAATACACCTAACAGCAACCTAAATAAAACATACAAATACAAGTAAATAGGAGCTTAGTTGCTTGGTTTGGGCCCTAACCCAAGGGCTTCAGCACTCTGAGGTAACTCAGTGCTAACTCGAAAAAAATTCCATCTTTACTTCCAAAACAATAGCAAGATTACATGAACTATCACAAAATAATAAGCTCCAAGTTGAGCAGAGTTTACATAAGCAAAAATCCAACAAAAATCCTGAACCTAGTGAGGCCCTAGGCCTCTCTACTTACATAAATGAAGCTTCCAACAGCTTCCTTAAAATCAGGGAGGCTTGGCTCCCAAAACTCGAGATAATCATTAGTCATCCTCCACTTGCTTGGCTTCCTTCTAATGCATGATTTGGTTGCTTGTACTCTGAGCTGAATGAATGGGAATTCGAAGTGAGGAGTAATAAATGAGGGGGATTCCCTCCTATAAGTCCTCTCCTTTGTCCACTTCGAGTTATTGCTGCCATTTGTCCACTGGATCCCTGACTTTGACCTCAAAATTCATCAATAATCTGCATTAAACACATGTTATACGACATGGTATCATAACTAACTCAACTCACTCCATAAGCATAAATATAATCAGAAAATCATACAATAAGATAAGAGGATGGTTGATTTGACTAGGTTAGGAGGTAAAATGAGCCCATATAATTACCCATTTATGAGGCTCATCATCACCCCCTACTGAAAGTGTTGCTCATCCTCTGAGCAACTTAGTCAATCTTCTCATCATTTATGGCCCTGGTGGTCTCCCTAGCATCGTAAGCCTCTGATGTGGTCTCCTTTTCCTTGTCATAGAATCCTGCCTTCCTTTCTATCTATTCCCACTGCTCCTCCTCTTCTTCTTCTTTTCTGCCTTCTAGCATGCCTAACAGCAGTGGGGGGCTCAATTTGAGGCCAAACCAATTGACCTTCAGCCTCTGCATGGAGCACTTGTACAGTGGCACTCTTCTTAATGCCTCCTTCATCTTCATGGGGGAATGATATTCCCTGATATGCAGACTGTGTGGTAAGGTGTTCCATCTCCTCATGCATGCATGCACACAGTTATCCCCAAGTAGCCTTTGCATATCCTCAAAGTGTGCAATGGCTTGTGCCTAATCACTTATATATCTAAGGGAAATCTGAGGATTATTGGCAAGTAGGTTATGTGTTCTGATGAGTTCCATGGGATCTGATGGCTCAGCTCTAATCATTAATGGCTCATTCTTCTCTTTTATCATCAACCTTCTTATTTCTGCTGCCCTCAACTCTTCATGGTTCATCCATGAGGCCATGGCCATTAGTTGTAGGTCCCCTAGCCTGGCATTGGGGTCCCACACATTCATGTCTATAAGGAACAATGTAAACTTTGAAACGGGAACTGATACTGTTACCTGTTTCGTAGAGATAGCAAAAAAGTGACCTGATTTTGAAAAGGGGTGATGCAGAACGAACATGTTTTTTTTAGAGCATAGTTTTTGGCACTTTAATTTTTTTATGTACATTACGTTTTAGAATCGTTTTAAAATGGTAGTGATTTTCATGCTGATTTAAAAAAATGAGTATTCTGCATCACCCCCTTTTTTTAAAAGCCCTTTTTTTTGGCTTTAAATTTTCTAATGTATAAAATGTAAATAATTATTTTGCCAATTTGATCATTTTTGAAGTGGTCATTTTCTTCACATTTTCTTGATTTTTATTTTAATTTTAACCTTCTTTTTAGTGAGGTTTTTATTGTTTTGCATTTTTAAATTAGGAGGTCGATATTTAGAATTTTCAATATTCTACATATTTATACATCCTTAATTAATTTTTCAATCCACATCAAATAATTGTTTCTAAAAAACAATATTTTTCAACAACGGACATAAAAATAACCATTTTTAACATAAATATAACTAAAAAACTACAAGTTTTGATAATTTTTTGCTAGAATTGACATGTCAAACTCACAACTTTTATATGATAATTTTAACTAAAAATGGTTAAATAATAGTTTTTTTTTATGAATTTCATGTCAAAAAAATAATAATAATCACTTTTTTCTTCAAAGTCAGGGCGAGCGGGGGCACGGGCTGCCTGGGTGGCACGGTCGAGGGAGGGTGGGTGAGGGCGCCCGGGGGGCGGGCGGGTGGGTGAGGGGGCCCGGGCGAGTGAGGGCATCGGGCGAGTGAGGAAGGTGAGGGCGCCAGGCTGGCGAGGGCGCCGGGTGGGCGAGGGTGCCGGGTCGGCAGACGAGTGAGGGTGCCCGGGCGGGTGAGGTGGGTGAGGGAACCGGCCGGGCGAGGGTGGTGGGCGGGCGGGTGGGTGAGGGCCCCGGGCGAGGGTGTCGGGTGGGCGGTTGGGCGAGTGAGGGCGCCAGGCGGGGGGGTGGGTGAGGACGCCCGGGCCGGGTGGGGGAGCGGGTGAGGGTGGGTGAGGGTGCCTGGGCCAGGGTGGGGGGCGGGTGAAGGTGGGTGAGGGCGCTCGGGCCAGGGGGTAGGTGAGGGCGCCGGCGCCGGGTGGAGAGGCGGTTGGGGGGGCGGGTGAGGGCGCCCGGGCTGGTGGGGTGGTGTTGAGAGGGTTGGGGCGTGGGGGGTTGTGTGGGCACCCTGGCGGGGGCGGGGTTGGCAGGGGGTGGGTGAGGGTCGGTGAGGGCGCCCGGGCGGGGGGGCGGGTGAGGGTCGATGAGGGCGCCCGGGCGGGGGGGGCGGGTGAGGGTGGGTGAGGGCGCCTGGGCCAGTGGGGGGGGTTGGGAGGGTTGGGGCAGTGGGGGGTTGGGAGGGCGCCCGGGCAGGGCAAGGCGAAGGGTGAGGGCACTTGGGCAGGCGTTGGGTTGGGTTGGTAGGGATTAAGGGGGCAGGGGCGCGGGGTGTGGGTGAAGGTAGTGAGGGTGTTGATAGGGGGGTTGGAGGTAGGGGATGAGTCGAGCTGTGGCGCCCACCCTAGCAGCTCACCCGCTCGCTACGGGATTTGGCGATTCTTAGAATCGCCCAACCCCACGACAGGTGGGTGAGCCACTGGGCCGCCCCCACAGCCCCTATCGCCCTCCACGCCCTCACACCCCGCCCGCTCGCCCGCTCGCCTGACCTCCCCACCCACCCCGTGACACCACGGTGGTCCACCCATGGGTATTGGGCGATTGAGTTTGATCGGGCCCACCAAGCTTACGACAGATGTAATTGTTATTTTGGCTCAGAAAAATTATTAATTTAAAAAAAAAAATCTTCAAGGAAAAAAATTTAACTTACCTTTCAATTGCGAGAATTCTTAGTTGAATATGTTGTTGATAGAGATGTAGCTACTCCACAAATTCACCAGTCTTTCAACGTTTTTCAGAAAGCTTGGATGTGATGTGAGTAATAGTGATAATGAAATTTTAATATATAAGTGAAATTACGGAGATGTTTTACCGTATGGTTAATGTGGGATAATTTGTTTTAAAATAGTATAAAGCAAATATTGTAGAATTGTTTTACAACGGGATGAATGTGGGATAATTTGTTTTAGAATATATTATAAAAATCTAAAAAATAAAAATTCAATTGTTTGGTAAATATTATATACTTTAACTATTAAAATAATTAATGTAGAAGTTGTAGTTTACAATTTTAATTTTAATGATTTATTTCATAAAAAAAATTATTTTACATTTTTCAATAAATTGTAGAACAAAATAATGAAGGTAAATAAATCTAACAAACTTTTTGGAGGGAAATATTTTCGCGAAACTTTTTGGAGGGAAAATTTTTAGAGGGAAAATTTCATT